>JAODAL010008756.1:0-115455 GCA_025379985.1 Phyllomedusa bahiana | reverse complement strand
GCCCCCCCTGTACGGGGAACCCCAATAAACAAAATGGAAAAACAGCGTCCCCCTGTAGGGGAACTCCCATAGAAAGAATGAAGAACACAGCGCTCCCGCTGTACTGTGGAATTCCTCCATAGTTGAATGAAGTACACACAGCGCCTCAACCATAGGCGTTAACTCCCTAGAATAGAATGAAGAACCGAAGCGCTCCCCTGTACTGGGAACTCTCATAGAACAGAATGGAGAACACAGCACTCCCCTGTACTGGGAACACCAATAGAACAGAATGGAGAACACAGCAGCACTCCCCTGTACTGGGAACTCCCAAATAGAAAGAATGAAGAACACAGCGCTCCCCTGTACTGGGAACTCCCATAGAATAGAATGAAGAACACAGCGCTCCCCTGTACTGGGAACTCCCATAGAATAGAAAGAAGAACACAGCGCTCCCCTGTACTGGGAACTCTCATAGAACAGAATGGAGAACACAGCACTCCCCTGTACTGGGAACACCCATAGAACAGAATGGAGAACACAGCGCTCCCCCTGTACTGGGAACACCCATAGAACAGAATGGAGAACACAGCGCTCCCCTGTACTGGGAACACCCATAGAATAAGAGAACACAGCGCTCCCCTGTACTGGGAACTCCCATAGAACAGAATGGAGAACACAGCGCTCCCCTGTACTGGAACTCCCATAGAACAGAAATGAAGAACACCAGCTCTCCCCTGTACTGGGAACACCAATAGAACAGAATGGAGAACACAGCGCTCCCCTGTACAGAACTCCCATAGAATAGAATGGAGAACACAGCGCTCCCCTGTACTGGGAACGCCAATAGAACAGAATGGAGAACACAGCGCTCCCTTGTGCCGGGAATTCCCATAGAACAGAATGGAGAACACAGCGCTCCCCTGTGCTTTGAATTGCCATAGAATAGAATGGAGAACACAGCGCTCGGGAACTCCCATAGAACGGAATGGAGAACACACAGTGCTTCCCTATACCAGGAACTCCCATAGAACAGAATGGAGAACACAGCGCTCCCCTGTACTGGGAACACCCATAGAACAGAATGGAGAACACAGCGCTCCCCTGTACTGGGAACTCTTATAAAACAGAATGAAGATCACACAGTGCTTGCCTGTACTGGGACCTCCCATAGAACAGAATGGAGATCACACAGTGCTTGCCTGTACTGGGACCTCCCATAGAACAGAATGAAGATCACACAGTGCTTGCCTGTACTGGGAACTCCCATAGAACAGAATAGAAAGAACACAGCGGTCCCCTGTACTGGGAACTCCCATAGAACAGAATGGAGAACAGCGCTCCCCTGTACTGGGAACTCCCCCAAGAACAGAATGATGGAGAACACAGCGCTCCTCTGTACTGGAATTTTAATAGAACAGAATGGAGAACACAGCGCTCCCCTGTACCGGGAACTCCCATAGAACAGAATGGAGAGAGCACAGCGCTGCCCTGTGCTAGAGCAGAATGGAGAGTCGTGCACAATTGTGACCAGTTTTCCATTTTGAGCGTAGACTTTCGGGGTCTGTTTCCAAGATGGTCGTGGGCATCTCCTAGCAATACGGCATCGGTCAGGGGTGGGAACCCTCCTGCTTTGTCCCCCCTTTTAGTCAGGTTGTGCTGCTGGGTGCTGGTTTTGCCAGTGGAGCGTCCGCCGGCTGCTCATCCCTGGACTGTGTGATTAGTGGCTTAACGTGTCTCTCCTGTCCTTCAGCTCTCCTCCCGGCCACCGCTTCGGGAAGTTAGAACGGGTGCACTCCTGCGTCCAGCTTCTCCTGAGAGATGAACAGCAGCCGCAGATCTGGGAGCAGCTGGGTCAGATCTACGAGTCGGAGCAGGAACTGGAGGACGCGGTGCGCTGCTACCAGGCGGCCGCGCGCTACCATGGAGGATACGAGCTGAACGCTCACATCTCCCGGCTGCAGCAGGTGAGCGACTCTCTGGACTTGCATCATGTGGTGGTGGCGGCGAGACCTCCTGCTACTTATTTGGTCGTCTTTGTGCTCTATGGAAGTATTCAGAGTCAGAAGTAAATTGGGACACCCTCGGGGTTCGTCACTTTGTTAGAAGGGTCTCTTGACGTTAACCAAATGCAGACGTGTCCCCTGCCAGGGCCCATGCACCCAGCTGTGATCTGCAGGAAACCTGTAGGTAGGTGCTCAGTTTGCACTGTCCCAATTAATTTCCACCCTCCTAACCACACCGCTTGGGTGGGTCCTGATCAGAAGACCCCACCTTTTATTAATTTAGACGTTCTTTATGAGTAATCTGAAACTGTTCTAACCTGGACATCCCTTTTTAATCTAGAGGGCTCTGCCCACTCTCGTAGGGTTGTCCCATAAGGGTACAACCACCTTGGTGAAAGGGCTTCCCCAGCTATGAGGTCCTTGCCCTGATTTTAGTCCCTTATCTCTGGGGCGATAGACCTGAGTCTATTCCTGACATTGCTTATGATAAATACTAATGTTCCGCATTGAAATAACAATTCTGGAGCTTTCCTTTGAGATTTATCGTGTGGGGTTTCCCTGTTTGTTCCTGAATCTGTCAGCTGGGTGTTACCAGTTCGGGTAAGGGGGTTGTCTGCACAGTCTGAAATTGTCCAATCATAGCGGACAGTTAGGCCATGTTCACACGGCTTAAAATGGGCCGTATTTCGGTCCGTAATTACGCGCCGAAGTGCGCCAATTACGGGCCGAAAACGGCCCATTCATTACGGTAATTCACAGTTCTCAAAGGAAACTATGGATTACGTCTCCTCTCCCCGCCTGGCAAGGGCCGCCGGCGGGGGATAATTGACATGTCACTTTCTAGCGGCGTATACGCGCCGCTAGCAGTGATATTTCTAGGGCCGGCGAAGTGCCGGCCCCCTGCTTACTCCCCCCTCCCGCCCCCGTCCACACGGCGTAATTGCGGGGCGAAATTACGTCCCGCAATTAAGCTGTGTGAACATAGCCTTAGGGCCACATGTATGAAAACGGTTTAGGCCTAAAACTCGCGTTCTTGCCTATAGTAACCTATGGGCAAAAAAGTAAGTTTTAGACCTAACTGTTTTCATACATGTGGCCCTTAGTGTGTGATTGGATACGCCCCTTTGAAAATTGTGAAAGGTAACGCCCACCTGACAGATTCAGTAATACATTTCTAGGTAGAATAACATAAGAACAGCACAACACAGAGATATAAGAGAAGAGGCTGCAGAATTGTTCTTTCACAGGGGATTTACTAAAACAGACAGGAGATGTCACAGGCCCTCTCTAATCTTCGTATTACCAGTCACTGCAGAGTGGGAGGAGGTGGTCCTAAATTGGTTTAACATCACTACCCCTTACCTTTCACACCTCCCTTCACGATTTGCCGCCATGTTACTTTGTGGTAAGGAGAACCCAACCTTTTCTTGAGAAGTACAGTTAGTCTGCTCTTCTGTGGAAGGGCTTGTCCCCACGTCACAGGGTTTTCATCCGGTTTTTCAGCTGGTTTTCAGTTTTGAAAACCATCTGCAAACCGGGTGAAAACTTTTAACACAGGCCTCTATGGGGAAAACTCAAGCACCCGGTCCCCACTGCACGGGTTTTTCCGCCCGGCGTTTTTTTTAGACCGCCGGCAGTCCAAAAAACATAGAACAAGGTCATTCTTCTGTCCGCTTTTTGGGAGAAACACCCCCCCCCCCCCCCCCCCCCCCTCCCTGCGGCCGTGTGCGCGGCACGAAAACTGTTCAAATACCAGTCGGATAAACCGACCAGTATTTGACCTGTGCCGTGTAAACGACTCCCAGTCTGCTGCCCTTCTCCTCCTCTTCTTCCTTCCTACTACTATATCCATCCTTTTGCTTTTTGTCTTAGACTCACCTCTGGAACCTCCACTCCTCGCCTCCACACCATCGACCCAAATCTCTGCCTCGCTTACAGCAAGTGTGGGACCTGATGCAACATGAGGTGAGGAGATGTGAATCGCTTATCCTTTTTGGATCTGGTTTGATTGGTAAATGCGAAGCTATGATGGCATATCGGTAGGATATGATGTGTGATAGGGGCAGGTCTCATCGGTGGGACCTGTCCCTATCTCGGAGCAGCACCTGAAAGTCTTCGTTCAGAGTGGACAGCCGCTCGTGCTTGCGCACTACTCTCCGTTTTGCTCCATGGGAGTTGTAAGTATAGCTGAACACAATGCTTAGGTATACTCGGACCTCCCATAGCAAATAGTGGTGAGTAGCACATAGCCATGACTGACTCGCCATTCTGACCAGAGACTTTCGGAAACCCTATCCTGAGATAGATGTGGGTCCCAGACCTTGCACACCAAGGGCCACATGTATGGAACGGTTTAGGTCTAAAACTCGCTCTTTTGCCCATAGTAACCTATGGGCAAAAAAGTGAGTTTTAGACCTAAACAGGTTCATACATGTGAGATGGGAACACCACTTTAAAACTAGGTAAAAGGACTTGGGAATCTTAGTTGACAACTTAAAGGGGGATTTCCATCATGCTGGAAGGGCCAATTACTGTACAGTAATACATTTTCAAAATGCATGTTTAAAAATTGATGCTTTACCTAATACAGGCTTTTAATTTTTATTATTTTTTATTTTTATTTTTTTTTGTGCACATTCAACTTGCTCTTGTCTCCTTGGTTTCTGGCCACTACTGTGTGCTTTCAGTTTTAGCCAGTAATGCAGTGTTACCAAAGACTGTTTAAGATGAAGTTCTTGTGGTTTAGTAGGGTTTGAGAGGGGGAGATGCACACCTCTCCTATCCCAGCCACAGGCAATGTCGCCGTAATGCTGCATTACCAACCACCACTAGAAGCACACGGTGGTCTGTAACCAAGGAAACAAGAGCAAGTTGAATGTGCACAAAAAAGGCCTATATTGGGTAAAGCATACATATTTTATTTATTTTTTTAAGATGCATTTGGAAAATTGTTTACTTGACAGTAATTGGCCCTTCTGCAGCACTTGCTATGATGAGGATACCCCTTCAATTGTAACAGCCAATGTCAAGGCAAATAAGACAAAACAAGGGGTGTATCATAGATGCACACGATGAGAACTTAGTTCTACCATCGGACAATTTTGGGCCCCAAGCAAACCTGGCGGAGCTTGACAGAGTTCTAACATGGGCGACAAAAATTATAAAAGGAATAGGTGGACTAGTATTTCGGGAAACATCTACAGATGTAGTAATGTAACACTATAGTGACCAGGATTCTGGAGAAGGGGCGCTGATCCAGGGATTTATCCTGATTGACATTGGAAAGGATTTTTTTCCTAAAATAATGATAGTTGGCTTCTACCTCATGGGGGTTTTGCCTTCTTCTGGGTCACATTTTAGGATATGGGCTGAACGTAAATTGTTTGGGTTTTGGTTTTTTTTTCAGCCATACCAACTATGTAACTATGGTTTTTTTTCATTCTCAGCAAAAGAGGCATTTTGGTGGCAAAAGAGGACCCCCTCCACTGAAGCGTCCTGTTCCCAGTACTGATCCGCCACCACTTCAGTCACCCCCTCACAATCAACTGGGAGGAATAAGCACCCAGAAACGGGGGGGGGGAGTGAAGCCCGAAAAGGTGAACCCGGTTACATGCTGTGCATTAGCTGGTTCTTGGCAAATGTAACCTGCAACAAGGTATTCTTCTTACTGACTACATGTACTGTACTGTGCTTATACATATAAAGTGAGGTACATGTAGTGATTGGTGCACCTCTCTACAGTACAGTGCGGTACTACATGTCCTGTACTGCTCTTGCATATGAGTGCAGGCATGAGTGTTGGGTCTAGTACGCCTCTCTCAGTCAGTGCGGGACTACTTTTCCCTGTACCTGCTCCCACAAATTTTTTTTTAGTAAGGGCATGGGAGTGGATTGGCTATAACCCGCTCACAGACAGTACTACCCTGGGGCCTGTTTCTGCTCTTGCATATTTTGTGCAGTGCATGCGTATTGATGGCGTAGCTCCCCTCTCTCAGTACAGTGCGGGACTCACATGTCCTGTACTGCTCTACTGTAAATTTGTGAGGGGCATCATGATTGGGGGTCAAAAGCGCCTCTCTACAGTACATGAGTAACATGCCTGTACTGCTCTTACATGTGCCAAGATGAGCAGCTCCTTTGGGCACATGTCAGGGCTTCATTTTCTTATTTTCAGGTCCGTCGTGTATAAAGTCCATAACTCAAAGAAGCTCCTGTCCTCATCATAGAAAGTGATTTCCAGCAGCTCCTTCCTATATCTGCTTAATTTTCTTTTAAGGGGTCTAAAAAACTTTAAAAGCCTACCTACTACTGCTCTAAAAAAAAACAAAGCAAAAACGCAGTACACCTATTTTACCTCCCCTGCCCCCAAGCGCCATGCCCCCTCACTGATGACATCATGTTCATGGATCACCTGATGCTGCAATCCCTTACTTATGCAAAGAGGAAAAAAAGAAGAGAGGGGGCGCACAATAGTGTTATACTGTAAAACAATGTAAAACGATGAAGAATTTGACTCTCACCTTTGAATGTTGTGCTCTTAATTTAGAGGCACAACACTCATATGCTTTCGGGGCTATTGTTTTTCCGTAGCCCTTATACGGCAGCCGCATTCACTGATCTCCATTTCGAAATCCGAAGGAGATAACGCCAATAGGAAAAATAAAAATACCGGGCGCGCGATAGTAAAAAACCCCAGTTAAAAGGGCTTTTTTTAAAATTAGTATTTATTCTTAAAAATGCAAAGGAATTACCATTGCAAATTTAAAAACAAAACAGATTAAAACGACGCGTTTCACGCGAGAACCCGTGCTTCGTCAGAAGCGCATAGAGAAATGCTGAATGTGAGGGAAAATTTGGGATGGACTGAACAGCCGCTACGATACTGCACTTTTGGATGTAATAAGTAGGACCATATGTTGCACAAACCACAATTCAAGTGACAGCGAAATGTGCGCGGGTAAATGCGCTCCCAAAGGTCAAAGTATGTACATTGGGGTGACCCTCGCCAGTATTACCTGTATTCAGGGGGAGCGGCCATTGGGAGTGGTATTTTAAACATTATCCTCCCAGGGTTTTGATGCCTTTTCTTTTTCCTCATTTCCAAAAAAGGGCAACCCGGGCGCATTCTCCTCCAGGGGCCGTTTGGGGTTCTGGAAAGTTACCATCCGGGCCCTGAAAACCGAATGTCTGGAACCCACTTAACCACGAGCCCTGGGGGGAGCGTCGGGAGAGGCAGGTAAGGTGTAACAAAGGGTGAGCAATTGGTCGTGAAGAAAAAATTTCCCATTTAATGTTTTAAATTTTTTTATTTTAATTATCTGCAGGATCCCCGTATTTCATCCCATGCTCCTTCTTATTCTTCATACTGCCCCTCACGCCCACCACCGCCACTACACCAGCAGCCCCGCCCTCCAAGTGACCTTAGTGAGGCTCGGTGTCAGAGGTCACCTGCGGAGGTCATTCCAGCACCACCTCCTCTCCACGTGCCTACGACCAAGAAACCCCCATCCCCAAAACACAAAACCTCTAGGGACGATGGCCCCCTGTAAGCAAAACCAATGGTTTCTATAAATTTTTTTATATTTTGGGGTTTTGTAATAGTAATTTTGTTTTTGGGATGCACATATATATGCTACTATAATATACACTACTATATATGTGTATACTACAATATACACACTACTATATATCTACCTCTATAATATACACGCTACTTTAATATACACACTATTATATATGTTTACACTACTATAATATACACACTACTATATATATGTATACTACTATAGTATGTATACTACTATAATGTATGTGTGTAAATATATATGTGTGTGTGTGTGTATACATACATACATACATACATACATACATACATACTTGAAACCGGCTGTGTGAGGGAGCCGAAACGTCGGTGTAAGCATGTGGAAATAAACTGGTTTTTCTTTTTCACCTGGAAGAGTGCTGTGAAGAACTTTCTTTATTATGTGTTTGTGTGTAATATATATATATATATAATATATATATATATATATATATATATATATATATATATTATATATATATATATATATATATATATAATATATATATATATATATATAAATTTATATAGTATATATGTGTTGAGTGTTGTGTTGTGTGTATATATATATATATATATATATATGTACACACACACATATACTAGTGTGTGTATATTAGAGTAATTCTACTGTATATATATTTACTTTATAATATATACACACGCTACTGTGTGTGTATATATTTTGTGTGTGTGTATATATATATATATATATATATTTACACACCGCGCACTATACTAGTTATGTGTGTATATATTATAGAGTAATATCTCATATAGATTACTCTATAATCACACAAACTAGTATGTGTGCATATATATATATATATATATATATGATTATATATATATATAAGTACACACACATAATACTAGTGTGTGTATATATTAGAGTAATCACTGTATATATATTTACTCATAATATATAAACCAAGCTACTGTTAGTATTAGATATATATTAAGAGAAAGAAATGTGTGGTGTATGTGTTGTTAATATATATAATATATATATATATAATAATATAATTTATATATATATATATATATTATTGCTATTATTTTTCTATTTTTCTACCATGGTCTATTCTTGAGTCTTTTTTTAACAAAACTTTTTTTTTTTTTTTTTTTTTTTTTTTTTATAGCCCTCTGATCGCTACTCATCCCCAGTGGACACCACGGTCAGTATCTGCCCACCACCAGAAGAGCCAGACCCACCGAAAACTATATGCCCACCACTCCAACCTCAGCCATCTCCCCCTCCTTCGCTCCAGCAGAGCTGGGTGCCAGCCCCAGTAAAAGAGGAGGCAAAGAGTGAAGATGAACTGGAGGAGATTCTGTATAGCGAGGGCTGTTCCACCGTCAAACAAGAGGGTTACTATCCACCTTGTGATACCCCAGTGGGGGGCAACGTCTTTGATCATCGAACTCAGGGCATCACCACCAGCAAAGTCAGGCCTAGGTCTGAGGCCTTCCAGGATGCCAACCTGGATCATGTACTCAAGAGCCTGCAAAAAATTGATGAATCTGGGTTATTTGCCCCAAAGAAAGAGGAGGTAATGGAACAAGAGATTAAGAAGAGCCCTCAGAGTCCAGAGCTGGACATGAAAGGCAAACACTTAAGCCATGGACTCTCTATGTCCGAGGGCAGCTATTCAGGAGGAAAGAGGTCACCAGCTCAAGAGGACAATGCCTCGTTCTGTTCCTCTTCTACAACCTACCACAAAGATACCTCAGGAAACCTTCAGGTGCTGGGTTTAGCTGCTCCACCCACGACACCCTCTTCAGTCTTGACGCAGAAGTCTCTAAGTCCGACTCCCGCATTGCCAGAGAGCCCACAACAGGAGGAAGTGAAAGACCAGCCCTCCAGATGCAAACAGCTCTTTGACTTCCCTGCGGGACAGCTGGCCGAACCCTTTGAGGAAGCCACCGAATTTGCAAAGATTTTACCCGACGGACTGGACGACATTATGAAGATGCTGGACGAGTCTATAGAGAAGGAGGAAGAGAGCGTCGGCTCTCGTGACCAGGACTTTAACTCCCCTGCCTCTCCCGCCTGCCCACCAGCAGAGACCATTGCAACGTCCCACCTCAAAGGTCCAGCTCAGACTAAGATCCTGAGCCACCCTGTTTCTGGTACCAAGCCACCAGAACCCAAATCCGGGGAGGTGCATACTTACTACGGACCTAAAAAAGCAATACTGGGGCAAGAAGCTGTTAACGAAGCTAAGCCGGCTCACCATGGAGGCCATAGCGTGCTCAAATCCCTGGCAAGTGTTCTGGAGGGGCAGAAGTATTCCTACCGCGGAGGACACAGCCTCAAAACTGGAGGGAGTTCGTCCTATTTTACTGGTGCTACTATGGTGAGCAAGCGTAATGTTGACCCGTACACTGCGCAATCTACCTCACAGCGGGCCTGGGACTCTAAGCTGGGAGCCAACCCTACCTCAGATGTGACAGCACGCGAAAGGGTGATGGCCACCAGGACCGGCGTCCGCACCGAGACGGACATTTTGGAGGACATAACACGTGCATGTGAGACGTTGGTGGAAGGCACAAAGGGGTCTCGGATCAGTAGTTCCTTGGAAGAGGAGGAGGAAGGAGCACAAAGATCCGATATTGCTGTTGAAATAAAACTTGATCATATTTGGGGTGGTGAGAAACAAGACTCTGCTCCTAAAGCTAAACCTGCAATTGTCTGGGGCGCTGATAAGTCAGATTGCGTGAAACTTGAAACCTCCAGCGTCATGGAGGCCTCCAAAATCACGGCGGACAAGAGTCCGGAGCTGCAATGGGACATCAAGAGGACGGCGGCGGACGTGAAGGAGGAACAGAAGCCGGAGACGAAAGAACCGGCGTTGAGGCCAAGCAAGGCCCTCAATGGAGAACTGAAGAAGATCTTTAAGGTCAAGTCTCCAGTTGAGAAGATAGAGGTGACTCCGGCTGCATCAGTTGGAGAATGTACCTTGAAAGTGCAGGTGTTGTCACCTGGCAGAGAGTTTGCAAAGACCGATGGGTCTATTGAGAAACACCACAAGGGTGCGGAACGGGAATCTCCTCAAAAATGTAACGAGACCCAGAAAACCTATGAAAGCGTCTCTTCAGAAATGGCGAGGGTGGAAGGTGACGGCAGACTCGTACCAGGTGATTCGCCCACCGCTGCGGCAGAGCCACAAGCGGAGAGTGTAAAAATGGTGGAAGCCGAGCGACCTCAGGAGAGAATAACGCTCTCTCTTCCTGCTCCTACCCGAAGCAAAGACGAAAGTCGAAAGAAAGACAGGAGGCATCGCAAGCCTAAGAGGGACAGGAGCAGGCGGTCGAAAGAGAGGCGGTCGCAGAAGGACAAGGATAGGCAAATCCTGGGGAACCTGGACGTACAAAGCCAGTGTAGAGACGCTCCGAAACCTTCAAAGCAGGGATCCGGAGGAGAGCGAAGGAAGACAGAAGGAGGGAGAAGGTGTGTGGAGGACGGCCACCACAACCAGTCCTCCGCACCCTCCACGCCCATCTCTGCACCAACGCCTACTTCCCACGGGACGCCAAGCGCTGATCTGCTGAAGATGAGGCCTTTCACCGAGGGACCGCCGAAGGAGCTGAAGATAAGATTGATCAAGGTGGAGAGTGGAGACCGGGAGACTTTCATTGCATCGGAGGTGGAGGAGAAGAGGTTACAGGCCAGCGAGCTGACTGTTAACCATACGGCGGCTGAGATCATCAAGGCCACCAAGTGAGTGCTTTGTTAAACCTTCTCTTAAAGGGGTTCTCCATTTTGGACAATCCCTACTTGTTAGGAATGTTCTTCTGAAGTTGACCGTAAATTGTCCTCCCACCGGGATCCCTGCAATAAGCTGTAATTTGGAAGGAAATTCGGCTGTAATTGTATATTTTTCACTACGGTGCCACCACCGGAGAAACTGAGCGTTACACATTACCCATTCAAAGCAATGGGCTGCTTGCTATAGTATTGGGCAGGTCCTCCTGAGTTGGGGACACTTCTTTTGCTACCCCAAAAGATGAGGGTCCTGAACAGAGGACCTTTCTCTATGAACTTTATAATAAGGTTTATGAAAAATGGGTTTTCCAAACCATAGGTCTGTGTCAGATGATGCTGGGTCCTCAAGGAATAAAGCAAACCTTAAACTGTCAAGTGGGTGGTCTCCCTTATTCTGTTGAGTGTGTTTAGGTGCACACCCCCTGAGTAGAGGTGACTGCCCCCTTGGTACAATAATACAATAATAATACAATATATACTATATACAATAAGCATAAGCACTGTCAAAGGGGTGTACACCACTGCTCAGGAAGCGTGTGCCTGAGTGGTGGAGTCCACCCACTTGTCAGTTTTGTTAAAATATGCTAATCAACCCCTAGACTGTCAAGTAGGTGGTGCCCGTTGCTCAGGTTTATGCTCCTTAAGCAGTGGTGAATGCTCCCTTAAACAGTGCTTAGGCTTATTCCATAGACCGCCAAGGGGGTGGGAGATTGACCAGCTCTTAGGGGTTAAGAACACGAATGCTCTCCACTGTATAGAACGGAGTGGGAGAGACTGCCCACTTGCCAGTTTTAGCACAATATGCTAATGATCCCCACAACTGTCAAGTTGGGGGTCTCCCCTGCTCCGTTTTAAACAGTGGAGAGCTTTTCAGCTTCCCAACCCCCGAGACGTGGTGACTGCCTGACAGGCTATGAAATTAGGCTATGATCTGTCAGTGGGTGCGTTCACCGCTGTTAAAGGAGCAGTGGAATCCGCCTACTTATCGGTTTTGACAAAATATGCTAATGAGCGACTAGACTGTCAAATGGGTGGTCTCCACCGCCAAGGCTTATTTCATAGACTGTCAAGGGGGTGGTCACCACATTTCGGGGGGGGGGGCAACCCGAATGCTCTCCACTGTTCAGAACTGAGCGGGGGGAACCGCCCACTTGACAGTCTTGGGGTTTATTTGCATATTGTCCCGATTTTTGCTAAGGAAAAATAATAAACTGCATTGAAGTCAGTGGAGCAGCAGCTATTGATGCTGCCAGCTTCATTTTTCGGAGGATCTCGCAAGTCCCCTTTTTCATGTTGAGGTGTAAGGCCCTGTTCACACGGCAGATTGGGGCGTGGTGTTGGCCGCGGGTTCCGATGCGGTTTCCGCGGCCAAAACCGTGCCCAAATCGCGCCTAGTTTATTAAAATGGTTTCCAATTGGAAACTGTGTTAATATTCACACGCCGCGGGTGCGCGGCCAAACCCGCGAGTGTGGAGAATTCTGTCAATTTTTGACAGTGAATGCTCTGCGCGGCGGCCGTGCGGTGGTGCGCGGCTGGGCCGCGGCTCGCGGCATGGTTTGCCTCCTGCTATTAATTTGCATGGGGGCAAACCCTCGGCGCAAGCCGTTCCCCAAACCACGCCCGCGCCGCAAAACTGCGTCGGGAGATGCGAATTTGTGGCGAGGTTCGACGAGGCTCTGGTCGCGGGTACGCCGCGGCAAAACCCACGGCCCAAACCGCTGTGTGAACATGCCCCAAGACCTCCGATCTGTCATAAGATGGGAAACCTGAGCTTAGTTGACAAACTCTTTCTACAGCTTTTTTCCGCCGGGTCCCACTGTTGCCCACCTCAGACTGATTGACCGCGGTCCTCTGTGCACAGCATGCCCTCGCATAGGGCAGCCTAAACCTAGTGACCCTGTGTCATCTGAGTATTCACCCCGTTGGCCCGTGGCTCTGCAATGGTTGCCAGGCAAATATCAAGTATGCTTGTTATTCGGAGAGCCTCCATCCCCTCCTCCCCCCATGAGCTCGAGGCAGGGACCTCGATGGCCCTTATGTTGCTGTGAATAGGCGAGATGGAGCAGCGGAGGGACCGTTCTGTTCTCTGGCCTTGGAGAGCTCAAGATGCATTAGAGCAACAGGTACAAAGCTCAGAGCAGGGAGGAGGCCGAGCAGCGTCTGGAGAGGTTTGGCTGAGTGAGCCGCTATTGTGCTTTCAGAAGCCAATTTGCTAAAAATGAAGGGGAAAAAAAAGTTAAATATTTTGCTTGTTTTCGCTGCTGCTTGTCAGACTAAACCCCCCCCCCTCCTTTTTTTGTACAGGAATATGGTGCTGAAGGGAAAATTTAAAGAGTCTTACGTGCTTCCCTCCATGTCTGTGAAGCCTCCCTTAGGAACGGAGAGGAACCTTCCTCGAGAGAAGCTGAACCCTCCAACACCCAGCATTTATGTAAGTTATTCAGTTAATCTGCTTCTCCCACTGCAGGGTGATACAGACAGAAGGGACAAAGAGTTCCTCCCCTCCTTGTCCCCCCCCCTGCAGGTGATACAGACAGAAGGGAGCTATGAGTCTCCTCCCCTGCAGGGTGATACAGACAGAAGGGAGCTATGAGTCCCCTCCTCCCCCTGCAGGGTGTACAGGGCAGAAGGAGCTGTGATCCCCCCCTCCTGCAGGTGATACAGACAGAAGGGGGACTATAGTCTCCTCCCCCCCTGCAGGGGGTGATAGAAGGATTTGGGCCCTCCCCCTGCGGTGAAAACAAAAAGGGAGCTATGATCCTCCTCCCCCGCGGGTATGGGGAAAAGGGGGCATGAGTCTCCCCCCCCCGCGGGGTGATACAAAAAAGGGGGCTATGAGCTCCTCCCCCCCCTGCGGGTAAACAGACGAAGGGGCTAAGTCTCCTCCTCCCCCTCGGGGGTGATACGACAAAAAGGGAGTTTTGGTCTCCTCCCCTGCAGGGGGATACAGACAAAAGGGAGTAGAGTCTCCTCCCCTGCAGGTGTACAGAAGAAGGGGGCTAGATCTCCCCCCCCTGCGGGGTGATACAGACAGAAGGGGAGCTATGGTTCTCCCCTGCGGGTGAACAGACAGAAGGGAGCTATGAGTTCCCCCTCCTGGCAGGTGAACAGACAGAAGGGGCTATGAGCCCCTCCCCCCCTGCGGGGTTGATACAGACAAAAGGGAAGGGGGGAAAGCAAAAATTGAGTTCCTCCCCTCCCGGTGTACAGCGAAGGGACTAGAGTCCCTTCCCCTGCGGGGTGTACAGACAGAAGGGAGCTATAGTCTCCCCCCCCCTGCGGGGTGATACAGCAGAAGGGAGTTGAGTCTCCCCCCTGCGGGGTGATACAGCAGAAGGGAGCTATAGTCCCCCCCCCTGCGGGGTGATACAGACAGAAGGGAGCTATGAGTCTCTTCCCCCTGCAGGGTTGATACAGCGGGGGGAGTATGGGGTTCCCTCCCCCTGCAGGTATACAACAAATGGGGAAAAAAAGGAAGGGAGCTATGAGTCTCCTCCCCCCCCTCAGGGTGTACAAAAGAAGGGGTTTTTGAGTTCCCCCTCCCCCGCGGGGTGTACAGACAGAAGGACTATGATTTTTTTTCCCCCCCTGGGTAAAAAGCAAAAGGGAGCTATGACCCCTCCCCTGCGGGGTAAATACAGACGAAGGGAGCATGGTCCCCTCCCCCTGCGGGGTGATAAAACGAAGGCTATATCTCCTCCCCCTGCAGGTTGATACAGACAAAGGGGGAGCTATGAGCTCCCCCCCCTGCAGGTGATACAGACAGAAGGGGGTTTGAGCCCTCCCCCCCCTGAGGGGGATACAGACAAAGGGGGAGCTTTGAGTCTCCCCCCCCCTCAGGGTGATACAGAAAAGGGGGCTATGAGTCCCCCCCTCCCCTTTTCCCCCCCCCTTTCAGGGTTCAACAAAAGGGAGCTATGGTCCCTCCCCCTGAGGGTAACAGCAGAAGGGGCTATGATTTCCCCCCCCCTGCGGGGTGATCAGACGGGGGGGGCATGATCTCCTCCCCTGCAGGGTGATACAGACAGAAGGGAGCTAGGGTCCCTCCCCCTGCAGGGTGATAACAAAGGAGCTATGATTCCTCCCCCGCAGGTGATACAGACAAAGGGGCTATGAGTCTCCTCCCCCGCAGGGTGAACAGACAAAAAAAAGCTAGGTCTCCTCCCCCTCGGGTGATACAACAGAAAGGAGCTATGATCTTCCCCCCCCGGGTGAACAAAGAAGGGAGCTATAGTCCCTCCCCCCCCCGGGGGTGATACAGACAAAAAGGAGCTAGATCCCTCCCCCCTGCAGGTGATACAGAAAAGGAGCTATGAGTCTCCTCCCCCCCGCAGGTAAACAGACAAAAGGGGAGCATGACTCCCCCCCTGCAGGGTGTAAAGACAAAGGGGCTAGAGTCTCCTCCCCCGCAGGGTGATAGACGAAGGGAAGTTTTTTTATGATCCGGGGGCCCTTTCCCCCCTGCAGGTGATACAAAGAAGGGGCTATGGCTCCTCCCCTCAGGGGATACGACAAAAGGGGAGCTTGATCTTCCCCTGCGGGTGATACAGCAAAGGGAGCTATGATTTTCCCTCCCCCTGCAGGGTGATCAGACGAAGGGAGCTATAGTCCCCCCCCCCCCGGGGGTGATCTGGTCATCAACCCCCTATAACTGTGTTCTTCTCTGTTTCCAGCTGGGGGGTAAGAAAACCCTTTCCCTTCGCTCCAGTTTGCAAAAACCCAAGAACCCGAAGGTGATTCGTGGCCTGGCGGGTTTCCCTGGTTAATGATTTTCCTGGGCCCCTTTTGGGTTTTTTTGGTGAAATCTTGTACATTTTGCCATTAATCGGGGGGTTTGCTGCGGTAATACCCCCACATCTCTCCTCCCCAACCCTTGGGCCTCTTCTCCACAAAAGACCTTGGGGGGAGGTAATGCAGACACACGCGGGTCCGCATCAGGCCACCGTCTGATAAAATGGGACCCTTCTGGGACGCGCCAAGTCTGGCATTGTGAGAGCAGCCGCCCCCCAACCCACCATCGCCAAAGTAGGCCAGTCCCCAGGCCTCCTTTTTCCAGATTCTCTGCAGTGAGTGCTGGATGTGTGCAGCTGAGGTTCGCACTGTTTCCAGAAAAACCTAAAAAAAATCGCCCGGCTTTGGCTTGATGGCCCCCCACCTAAAATTTAATCTCTTTCTGTTACCACTTTGCAGGAAGACAAAGACAGTGATGATGAGACCAACGAGCCTGATAGTACCACAAGTACCACCGAAAACCCACCACCCCCCAGGTAAGTGGCTCGGAGAACCTCTGCTACATGGTGTCTGGGCAGTAGTGTGTATGACATGGGTTTTGGACTATACTTGGGGCTTATATAGAAAGGGGTTCCTTATCAACCCCTTAATGATTTGAGTCTGCTCCATAGTCGGTGGGTGCTGGCTGCTAATTACAGCTGACACCCGCCGCTAACAGCAGGGATCAAAGCCGGCTCTGATCCCTGCTGTTCAATGCTTTAGAGGCTGCAGCGGCATCTGATGGTGCACACCATTCCTTCCTCCAATCGGGACCCCTGCGATGAGATTGCGGCATGCCAAGAGGTTGCCATGGCAGCTGGAAACCTAATAAAGGCTTCCATAGTCACCTTGCTAGCGCTTCTGTTACTTCCTGCCTCGGGCAGGAAGTAATAGAACTGCCATCTTGGTACACCCTTCTGTGTTATCTATATAATGCGAAAGGGTGCACAAGTGATGGAGGCCTTCCCCTTACCCCCCACATGGTCAAGTACTCTAGAAGAAATGAAAGTAAAAATAAAGCTTCAAAAATAAGATATTTAAAAGTTTTTAAGTTGCCCCCATTTTGCCATGTTACAAATTAAACAAAGGAAGAAAAAGTTACACATAATTAGTATCGTCCTGTCTAAGTCCAATCAAATAATATATAACCTTTATCCCGTGCACTGAACACCGTAGAAGGAGAAAACAGAAAATGGCACAAAGTTTTTTTTGTTTTTTTTTTATATAAGACATGTAAGAGTGAATATTACAGCAAGCCCCACTCCACTGCTCGGACCCTCAGCGATAATTTGTAATCTATGGGTAAACCTGGCTGTACCTGTTCAGTTTCCCTGCAGCGCCCCATAGGAGAAAATTCCAGACCCTTTTATCAGAAAGGAGTAGTTTTTTTCAAACCAATATTCCTATTTAGAATTTTTGGCAGCTTATTTTTAAATATTCCATCAGTCCTATGCAATAAAAAATTACATATACGATCTTTTTCTAGCTGTGATTCTACTGTTAGTGCTGATTATCTGACATAATGATCGCTCTAGTGTTCTCTGGACAGGGATGGATAAGACTAGACCACAGAGCAATACATGACAGGATAATGGGTTAATCTTTTTGTGCAAAAAAAAAAAAAAGTGCAATGGATGATGGGTACAAATGGGAAAACCTTCTTTACCATTCCTAGTAAAGATGCACAGAATGAAAGAACCCCGTGTCTTGTAGATCCAGTGATTGATAAGTTATCTGTTTCTTCCAGCACAAACCCGGAGCACAAGACCCCTCATATTATTAAATTTGGAACCAATATCGACCTCTCTGATCCTAAAAGGTGAGGCGAGAAGGTGGACGCTTTGTGTCTGCTCCAGCACAGACTGGTCTGTATTGTCCGGACACTATGGGCCATGTTCTTCCACTTCATACATTCTCTGTCTTGTTCTGCAGGTGGAAGCCGCAGTTGCAGGAGCTGCTGAAGTTACCGTCCTTCATGCGAGTGACCTCTAATGCCAACATGTTAAGTCACGTCGGGCATACAATCCTCGGGATGAACACCGTGCAGCTCTACATGAAGGTGCCGGGAAGTCGCACACCAGGTGCGGGAAACACAACTTTCTATTTTTTCCTCTTTTTATTTTGCACCCTTTATCACCTCTTATTTTGTGCGCTCTTGCATTCCATGGCTCTTTTTTTGCTTTGGCCGTGTTCTTGCTTTGCCTCTCGTGCTCTTTGGCTCTTGCGTTCTGACCGTTTTTTTCCTTTTTACTCGGGTGCTGCGCTCTCACACTCTCTTTCTCTCTAACCAGTGTTTGACTGAAATTTCATGGCCACATCAGAGGAACTTTAGGGGCCCGGCCACCATCCATACAGGACATGTGCAGAGCCACTTTTAAATAGTCTTTTTAAGTCCAGTTTTAATGACTCGGTGCGCAACCTGGGTTTAAGGGCATGTTCACACAGCGTGTTGACTCAGTGGTTAGATACGCTGTGTGTTTGGATCCGTCTGTCGGACCCTAAACACACCGCTAACAAATTGCAGTGTGATTTACATTGCTTTTTATATGAAACACGCATCGGCGTTCAGACAAGTGATCTCCGATGCATCTCATTGCGTCTTTCGGATCCGTTCCAAGAACTGTGATGTCAATTCTTGGTCCGAAAGATGCAGCAGGAGCCCTATAATAAACTATATGGGGCGATCCTGCTGCATCCAACACATCCAGACACACAGCTGCCTCTATAATAAACTATATGGGGCGATCCTGCTGCATCCAACACACATCCAGACACGCAGCTGCCTCTATAATAAACTATAGGGAGCGACCCTGCTACATCAGGCACACATCCAGACACACAGCTGCCTCTATAATAAACTATATGGGGCGATCCTGCTGCATCCAAAAACACATCCAGACACACACTGCCTCTATAATAACTATAGGGAGAGACCCCGCTGCATCCAACACCTCCAAACAACAGCTGCCTCTTTTAATAAACTAAAAGGGAGCGATCCTGCTGCATCCAACACATCCAAAACACAGCTGCCTCTATAATAACATAGGGAGCGATCTGCTGCATCCAACACACATCCAAACACACAGCTGCCTCTATAATAACTTTTAGGGGCAATCCTGCCCGCATTTCCCAAAACATCCAAACACACAGCTGCCTATATAATAACTATAGGGAGCAATCCTGCTGCATCCAACACATCCAAATACACAGCTGCCTCTATAATAAACTATAGGGAGTAATCCTCCAACACACATCCAAACACTCAGCTGTGTATTGGATCCGATTGACGCAGCGTTTTGGGATGCGATTTTTGGATCCAACACGGATCCGAAAGCGTATCCCAAAACTCCGTGTGTACGAGCCCTAATAGGATATCTAGTGTTTAGATCTAAAGTCCTCTCCTCTTAGACCTTTTGTGGACCTGAAATATTAGGTTTTCGTTATGGTCAGAGCTTGGGCTCACCAGAGGGTGCTGTGGGGAGGGAAAGGCAGTTCCAGCCCTGGTCTGTGTGTGTGAGTTTAGGTTGTCATGCCATATAAGTAAAATTACCTTTTTATGGTGCTCATGCCCTTGAGCTCTGCAACTGGACCTTTCTGGGCTGTAGTTTTGGATCTTGTGGGCTCGAGTCGCTGGCTCGTCTGTAGCTTTCTTTTAGGAGCCATTTCACACGATTAAAAGGGTCCGTATTATCGGAGTCGCGTAATTTAGCGCGCCGAAATGCCCAAATTACGGGCCGAAAACGCCCATAACCATTACGATGGTAATTCACAGTTCTCATAAGAACTATGGATTACTCTCAACTCTACCCCGCCCGTTTCAATTACCGCGTGTTCTGGAGTATAATTGACATGTTCACCTTTCAAAGCGGCGTATACGCTCCGCTAGCCAAGTGATTAGTCTATGGGACCGCAAAGTGCCTGGGCCCCCATCTTACACCAAATTACCCATTCCTATTAAGTCCTTGCCCCCGCCCCCCCGACCACCACGGCGTATATTAGCGGGCGTAAGTTAAACGTCTCCTTCAATTATAGGCCGTGTGTACAAAAGCCATTTAGAAGGGATGTTTCACATAAGAACTTTTTTTTAGCTGTGTGTGTTGGTCCGAGTGTTTCTGACCCAAACCACGGATTAACAAATGGGGAAGTGTATGTAACATTAATTTCATGTAAACACTCGCAACGGACGTTCAATGTAAAGTATGATTTCCAACACTGATACGAGTTTTACATGCCTATTTCAGAACTTTCAAAAGGAATTGACATGTCTAATTCTTAGTTCTTTTTTACGCGCACGAGACATGGACCCCCTAAGTTATAAGTCTATAAGGTGCAGTTTACCTGCTGCAACAGTGCAGCAACACTTGGTCTTTGTAATACGTTTTACGCAGGCAGCTTTATAGCAATCGCTTATTTTTGGATTTCAAAAAACACTGTACGTTATATCTCTATTGAGAAAAGAATGCGTATTATGGACTCTAAGAATTTTGACCCTTGCTCTCTTTGGCTCTAGTTTTGCTCTCATTTAATTGTGACGGCTCGTTCGTTATTTTCTTTTCCACTTCCCCTGTGCTTTATTGACGCTTGCTTGATCTTTCTGGCTCTTGTTCTTCACAGTCTGCTCTATTGTTGCTACTTGCTTCATAAGCTATGCCTACAACGTGTTTAACAGTCCAATTTTCGACGATTCGTATGTGATTCGAGATACAAAATACCGACTGCAAAACCTAACTCCCCTTACAGACCTCCTGATATGAAAAGCCAAGCCATAGTGCCATACAACTCATGTATTGTCTGAGTACTGATTTCAAAATCGCCGGTTAAAAAAAAAAAAAAAAAAAACTTAGAACATGTTCTATAATTTTGGCTGTATTTTTGCTGTCTCTGTACCTTATATGGCCGCAATTAGTGCTGTCCTACTGACCTTTATGTGGCTCTTTTAGTTCTAAATGGGCTCTTGTTCTTTACTTCCTGTATATTTTGGCTCTCGCTTTTGCTTCTTTTATTGGTGCTGTTAATTTTTTGCTCTCTTGCGCTTTTATGCTTCCTGGCTAAGATTGTGTTTACAACGTCTCTCTGGCTCATTCCGCTCTTGTGCTCTGACGCGTTTTGCATTCCCCTCACCACTGTATTTTCAGCTCTTGCACTCATGATTTTTGGCGCTCGTGGTTGCTCCTTTTCCCTGCTCCCGTATTAGGGCCTTGCGCTCTTTTTCCGCCCCCCTACTCGGTCCTTGCGAGCCCCCCCCTCCCCCCCTCGCGCTCGTGGGTCATGTGCGCCCATTTTGTCTCTCCCGCCCGGCTTCGTGGTCCTTGCGCCCCCCCGCTCTCGCCCTAGCCGCTCGTGAGGTCCCCCTTGCCCCGTTTCCACCCCCTCTCAAATATGCATGTGGGATACCTTGCGCCCTTTTGTCCTCTCCCCATCCAATATAAGTAGATAAGTGCTTGTAGGGTCTCAGTTTTGCGCGCGCTTATTTCCCTCTACCCCCGCTTATTGGATTCCTTGCGCCCTTTTTCCTCTCTCTTCCACCATCCGGTCTGCGTGGCCTTGCGCCCGTTTCTTTCTCTCTTTATTCTCAACCCCCGCTACGTGGGAGCCTTGTGCGCACCTTTTTCCAATCCTCTAATCAATCGAACCGCCCGTCTCGTGGTCCAGTTTCCCCTTGTTTCCTCTCTCGTCCCTTCCCGCTCGGGTCCTTCGTGCCCATTTTCCTTCTCTCGCCCCTCATTACCGGCTCGTGGTCCATTGCGCGCCTTTTCCTCTCTCAATCAAATAACGCTCCTCCCCCCCCGGCTCGTGGGTCCCTTGCCCCTTTCCTCTCTCTCCATTAGAACCCTCACACCTGATCGTCGTGGTCCTTTTGCGCCCTTTATTCCGTACTCTGCTCCCTCCCCACCCATCTCTCGGACCCCCCGGCTCCTAGGGTCCTATACCCCTTTTCCTCTCACTCCCCCTCAGACCCCCTCGCCGCTCTGGTCCCTTGCGCCCTCGCCCCCCCACCCCCCCCCCTCAAACCGGCTCGTGGTCCTTCGCCTGATTAATTAGCTATTTCCTTACCCCCCATTCCCCCACACGGCCCCTTTCTCCATTTTTATCAGGCTCTTGGGTCCTAGTAGTATGGAGACTGCACCTTTTCCCTCTTCCGCACCCGCCCTCCCCCCCACGCCAGCTCTGGATCCTTTTTGCGCCCTTTTCTACCACTGTCCTCGAGGGTCCCTGGCCGCCCTTTATTTCTCCCCTATTTTCCTAATTATCCTTACTTAGCCTCCTCTGAGTAAATTTATTATTTTCTACACGGCTCGTGTCTCTTGTTCGTGTTCCCTTCCAGCGACCCCGCCTCCATCCCCCCCACCCCACACCTACATCCCTGGCTCGCGGTCATTTTATTTTTTTGTTTGTTTCTCCCTCACTTATATGTATAAAAGTAGGCTTGCGGGTCCATTGCGACAATCATTATTTTCCCTGGGCCTTCGCGTTATGGGGTCCAGCTGTAGCTTTACGAACTATCGCTGCCCTGTTGTTGTTTCTGGGCTCTAGATTTGCAATCCTCGGAATTTCACTTACCGGCCCTTGTTGAGCACATTTCTCTCACTTTTCTGCGCAGAACGACTTTCTGCCACTCATTTTGGCTGTATTTTTGGCTCTTGCACTCTTCGTATTTCCATCCTTTGTAACAGACATTTTCCTCTCTTTAGGCGCCGGCTTAATCCTTTGCCGCTTTTTGGCTCTTTGCACTCTCATAGTTTCCACGGCCCCTTGTAGCACTTTTCTCTCCTGCTGCACGGTGACTAGTTGAAATTAAATGCTTTCCCGCCCACTACTGGATCTGAAATATTTTTAGCTCTTTTCACTCTCTGTAGTTTGTATACCGTTCCTCTATTTGTTGCATACATTTCTCCTAATTCATACTGCGCAAACGTAAAACTTCCTGCCCTCTATTGGCCTGTATATTTTTTGGCTCTTGCACGGACTCGTAGTTTTCTGAGCCCTTGTGCTATCTTTTTTCTTCATCTGTCCTGCGCTCACACCTTTCCTCCCTCTTTGGACAGTATTTTTGCTCTTGCTACGCGGCTCTAAGATATTATTTTCCCGGCCCTTATGCACTTTTCTCGAATGTCTTGCGCAACTGCTTTCTCTTGCCTCTTCATTTGTGACTGTATTGTTTATGGCTACTTTGCATAACTCTCGTAATTATCGCGTCCCAGGTGCACTTTTTTCTCATTGTTCCTATGCGCTTTACACTGCTTTTCCTAAAAGCCCTCAATTAGGCTAGTATTTTATGCTCTTGCAACTCTATTGATCCGTAGTTTCCCGGATACCCTTGTCACTTTTCTCTCGCTGCGCGACTAGCTTTCTACTGCCCTCTTTAGGTGGCTGTATTTTTGGCTATGTTTTATGATCACCTGCGTAATTTATTTTCCGCCCTTGTGCACTTTTTCCCACTCGACTGCCGACGCTTTCGCTTCGCCTGCCCTCTTTTGGCTATATTTTGTTTGCTTCTTGCACTCTCGTAATTTTCCCCCTCCAGGCCCTTGGTGCACTTTATCTCTCCGTGCGCAAACACTAGTAATGCAATCCCACTGGCCCCTCCCTGCCCTCATTTTGGCTGTAGTTTATTGGCTCTTGCACTCGACGTTAGTTTCCGCCTCTTGTGAACATAGTTTCTCATATTTGATATCCTAGGCGCAATCAAAAGCTTGTTCCAACAATCCCTCGCCCTCTTTGGCGTAGTTTTTGGTACTCTTGGGCCTAAGCTGCGTGTGAGTTTCCAGTCCCTGCCCTTGTGCACTTTTATCTCTCTGATCTTCTGCGCTTAAAGATATTGAGACAAAAGCTTTAATCCTGCCCTCTTTGGCTGTAGTTTTTAGGCTCATGCAAGCGGTCTAGCAGTTAATTCCGCCCTTTGGCACGTTATTTCTCATTCATTGCACACGAGTCTTTTCCTCCCCGCCCTCATTGGCTTTTTTTGGACTCTCAACTATGTTTGCACCTTTTATTGAAGACTCAGTGCTCCAGGTACGGATCCTAAACATTATTTTCTGTGTTTTAATCCAGGACATCAGGAAAATAACAACTTCTGACCGGTATTTGAAATAATAACATTAGGGCCCGAAACTGCAGAGTGTTTAGAGCGTAACAAGAGAATTACGTGGAGAAATCAATGCCCGGTCTGTGGACAGTGAGACACCTGCCCTGGCGAGGTCTCCCAAAACCCAATCTCTGTTGGTCAGGAGGGAAGGTCGGGCCCTTTACTTCACATGGTTGTCCCTTTCAGCATAAACCTGGATTACCTGACTGGCTCCTGGTGGCCTATGGTGTTGGGAGAACTTAAACCACTGATAATCCCAGGTGGAAATATTCGATTTCGTGCAGCGGCGGCCCGGAGACCTGGTCTGGATCAATGCAGGGACGGTGCAAATCTGGTGTCATGCCACTGCTTGTGCAGACAAAATCATGCCTGGAACTGCTGCCCCTGACACATAAGTATCTGTTATGTCATAGTTATGAATGAATTATTAGGGCATACACAGTAGTCGGGGTACATTATCATGATCACCTTCTACTTGTGAATGATTGGCATCTTCGTAAGCTTTTAGAAGGTCAGTCCACGTGGTGGCGCTGGCTTGAAGGTATTATAAGAGGTATGATAGGCTGTCTGCGCACACATCCCTCACTGTCGTCATGTAAGTAAGGTTCCCGTTTTAGTCAGAACTATGGCAAAAAAATGAACAATTGCTTATTTGGCCAAGATGGCGCCCGGTTTTTTTCTGGCTCTGAGTCAGTTTTCGTGACCTGTTGCTTGACTGCATGTGGAAAGTATCATGAGTGGACAATTGGCGCCATTGTGGATAAGAGATGTGGAAACTGCGGACACAATAACGGTTAAGAGGATGAACGCCACTGCTGCAAATGTGACAATGGTGGAAGGAACGCCATACAGAGGGAAGTAGCTCACCGACTCCCGGGGCGACCAGATGCATGCCAACCTTCACTAGCGAAACTCCCACTGAGTAGGGGTCCCAGAGCAGTACGAAGATGTACTGCCACCTCTTCTAACCCGTACTGATGTATGGGCCCACGACAAGTACGTGATGTCGCTGCGCCACTCTCAATAACCCTACTAGGTGTAGGGTATCCTCTGGACATGACGGTATGGTACAGCTGCGACCACTGCTAAGCCCTAACTGTGTAATAGAGTGCCCTCGGATAGCTGACGACATGTCACTGCACTCGCTGTCTAACCCTACTTGAGTATGGCCCAACCGGACAGAGCGCATATTCATGCACCTCGCTAACCCATACTGTGTACGGGCCCCGGAGTCATACGGATTCCCACTACGTAGCTTCCTTCTGCTAAACCCTCTTGATTACGAGGCTCACCGGAGCAGACGGATGGTCACGATAGCACCTCTGCTAACCCTACGGGTTTATGGGCCCCGAGCAGAACTGATGTTCCCTCCGCACTCAGCTAACGCCTACTGGTAATATGGCCTCACGGAAGCAGACGAGAAACACTAGCCCCGTCTGCAAACACCTAACAGTGTATGGGGCCCCGAGCAGACGGAAGATCAGCTGCGCACCTCCTGTCAACCCTACTGTGTGAAGGGGCCCCTAGAGCATTGTGGAACGGAATCAACTTGCACCTACCCAGTTCTAACTCCTTTATAGTGTATGGGGCCCCGAAGAGCAGAACGGATGTCACAGTGCACCTCTGCAAACCCTACTGTTATGGCCATTCCTAGCAGACGGATTAGTCACTAGCACATCTGCTAACCCTTACTGTGTAACGGGGAACTCCAGATGTCACTGCTCCTCTGCTAACCCTACAGGTGTATGGAGCACCGAAGCAGACGGAATGTTCACTGCACCTTCTGCATAACCCTACTTTTCTAACTGTAGTATTGTGCCATTCACGTTCTCCGGACAAATAAGGATGGTCATTGTCACACTCTGCTTACACCACTACTGTGTATGGGGCCCAGTATGTCACTGCACCTCTGCTTGATACCCTACTGTGTATGTGGACCGGTGGAGCAACGGATGTCACTTGCACCTCTGCAAAACCCTACTGTGTATGGGAGGGAGTGGTTTGCCTTTGCCCTTATCGACTGAGCAGACGATGTCACTGCAATCCCCCTTCTGCTACCGCCTAATGTGTATTGGACCCTGGAGCAGGAAATGATGTCACTGCTACCTCTGCTAACACCTACTGGTGTACTGGGCCCCGATGCACGACGGATTAACGGCATCACTTTCTCTAACCCAAACTGTGTACTGGCCCAGCGAGCAGAGACAGATTGTCACTGCACCTCTGCTTAACACCTACTGTGTATGGGGCCCTCCGGAGCAAACAGAAGTCACTGCACCTCTGCTATCCCTACTGAGAATGGGGCCCCAGATGTCACTGCAATTCTCTCTGCTAACACCCTACAGTGTATGGGGCCCCGTCGAGCTTCTGTCAAGAGCGCTTCACAACTGCAGTTACTAAGTGGTCATAATAATGGGGACTCAACTGTGTATAAAGAGGCTAAGTGTGAGCCCTAGTTGTATGAGTTCATGGGTAGTCAGCTTGATGCTATTTTTTAAGATCGTGACTGGCACTTTGAGGCATACGCTATTAAGGGGTTATAACTAGATCCCCAGTTTGGGCAGACTTATACATCTTGTAAAGATAATTTGCATATAGATAATTCAATTACAGTATCAACACTGTTCTGGTGTAACCCAACCAACATGTCGGGTTAGGAGCATCTTATAATATTATGGCTTAAAACGCGTGTGGCAGGGGAGCTGAGGACGTTGGTACCTTGTTCAATGGGGTTTATTATTTTCTTGTTTTCTTTTTTATTTGTCTTCTGTGAACGCTTGTACTTTCTCCTTACGCTTTCCGCAGCTTACCAATACCAGCTGGCTCTGGAACGTTTTGAGTGGAATGAGGTCAAGAACGTGAAGTCCATTGTGCCCATGATCCACGTGTCCTGGAACTGGCGACTCCGTATCCGTGAAAGTCTCCGACTGCAGTATAAATCGGAGCCTGTAATCCGCATAATAAAGTAAGGAACCATGATTCTTGACATGTCACACAAATCCTTCACGACAGTTCCCGACTCCTCAATCACATCCACCTCTAAGTACATTCATACTGGTATATGAGGTGGTTTTTTTTAACAAAAAAAAAAAAAAAGCTTCCCTATCAACCTTTCCACGTGCTTAAAAGAGGGATTTTTGCCAAGACCGCCAGTATACCTGACCCTCTTATCAGCACGGGAGCAGAAGGATATAGGATATATACTAATAATCACGCTGAGTCATGAGAGCTGCATGGAAGAGATGGTGGGGGTCGAGTGACTGTGATTGGATTTAAAATTCCCAAGATGGGTCCTCAGCAAAATCATTTATAGTGAAGATAATAACTAGTAACAAAGTGAACATCAGCCTCAGACTGCACTGTCTAACTAACCGTTTGGTTAGCCATTAAAAGTCTCATTCCCTTTTTGGCCTAGACAGTCAATAAAAGTGTTTCACACAAGAGCGACCTGTTCAGCTCCTAGGATCAAAGTACAAGTGGGGAAGTGAGCTCTTAGAGGTAAACTAAGGTGTTGGAGAGTTGTGAGAAATAGCAGATCATCTCAATATTTCAACTTATTTTTGAGTTTAAGTATCAAATCATATATTTTAGAAACATGTTAATTAACATACCTCAATTTGGAGTTCTCACTTACTCAACAATACATGTGGCACAGCCCCTTTAAATAGAAAAAATTGGACTCCCAAACGTTGACCCCGCTGCTCCTATCACCAACGTTTCTAAGTTGTCCTGCCGGTTAATGAAAGTGCATTCCTCGTTCCCTCACTAATACCCCTCATTATGAAGCCAGATCTGACATCTAGAAAGATGCAGCAAATTATGTGGCTCTAAAAGCGATTGTACTGATCTTATGCTGTCTTGTTCCTGAGTGAGGAGGCCACTGCCATGTATATGTAAGAAACTACCTTTTTACACATAGTATCTCTGACGGATGACTAAGATGAAGTGAACAACCTTCCTTCTCTTCCGAACCAACCCCTCCTAGTCCTCAACTCTCCTTCTTTGTTCCTTAAGTCTTTTCCCTTCTCCTTCCTCTAGTCATCTCTTGGCCCTCTTGCTCTACGCCATCTATTTTATTATTTTTATACTTCTCTGTAAAAAAAATATATATATATATATATATATTGTAGGTATTTAATGGATAATGATTACATGAGCGAGCGCTGAGGTCCTTGTAAAATGATCCTGGATTATAAAACGCTATCTAGGTGCAAAATAATTATTTATATTGGGACTCTCTCCTACTACTTAATCTAAAAAAAAAAATGTAAAAAAATTATTTATTACCTTCTTTATTAGTCAGAATTAAATAAAATATACCGTATTTTTCGGACTATAAGACACTTTTTTTTTTTCCCACCAAATTTGGGAGGAAAATGGTGGTACGTCTTAAAGTCCGAAAAATACATTAGCAAATCTATCTTGCATTAATTATCGAGTACGTTAGGGTACGTTCACACAGCGTACACGCCAGGTGTTTTAGAAGCAATGTGAACAGAAAAAAAGGACTTCGGCGCACTTATATAAAAAAAAAAGGTGGGAAAAGGTAGGGGGTATTTTAAAACTAATAAAATTTTATTAAAAGGGAGACATTAAATCTCAACAATAAAAACAAAGTATTAAAAAAAGGGGGCCCCGCGTTTGCGCTACAAAAAAGGCCTTCTTCAGAGGCAATTTTTCTGTTTTTTGGGAAGTCGCATGGCCAACGAAAATTTTCAAAAAAATGTTAAAACACTTTGGGGCCACATGTATGAAAACTTTTGGGGTTTAAAGGGACTTTCCTTGTTGCCCTAGAACCAATCAGGGGGCCCCCCTTTTCATTTCATATGTGCTTTAAAAAAATAAAAGGGGCGCTCTGTTTGGGTTGCTAGGGGCCCAAACAAGGAAAGTTTTTAAACCCAAGACAGTTTTCATTTTTGCCCCCTTGGGTTTGCTTTTCCCCGTGACTTTCCCCTTCCCCCCCCTTTTGGCCCCTTTCTTTCCCCCGGGGGTTAAATTGTACATGGGGGGACCCCAGCGGTAATCTAATTGTACTAAAAGCGTTTATAAATTAAACCGTACTTGGGGGCCCGTACTTTGGGCGTATCGCAGCGGACCGCAAATACGCCATGTGAAAATTTACCCCTAACGTGGGGGGGATTTGTTCCCCTGTATCCGGGGGTATGGCCTATGGCGTCCCCCATGTTGCCGGGCCTTTTGGGCCCGGGTTTCCCTTTGGGGCTTTCCCCGGGGTTTGCCTTTGGGTTTTTTTCCACACCCCTTTTTCTATACTTTCATTTTTTGGGCCCCAAAAAACCTTCAACTGGGGGTTTTCATTTTTGGGAAACGCTCCCAAAAAATATTCCAAGCCCTCAAACCCAAAACTCAACCCCCTTTTCCTATTGAAGAAACGTTAGAAATACCCTGCGGTTTAGAACGTCTGTATTTACCCTTTGCTGAAATAGTAGAGGTTTTAAAGGGGGTTTTCCCCTTTAGACAATGCCCTATCTTTAGCATATGCCCCCATGTCCGATAGGTGGGGGGCCCCCACCCCCTTAGGCCCGCATTAACTTTTGGAACGCCCCCCAAAACTCAAGGGTTTTTAGGATGGAGGGGCCCAGTCCCGTTGGGGGCCACCCTTCCCCCTTTTTGTTTAGGGGATTTTTGGGGCAAGAGCCAATCGCCCCGCTCGGCTTTTATGGGAAATTCCCAAATAAAAACAAAATGGAGGACTGTATGAGCCCCGGCCCCGGCTCTTCAGGGGGGAATGGGGAAGTGGGGGCCTGTTTTTTTTTTGGGGCAGAACCCCCTATAAAATATAAATTTTCAAATTACCCCTTTGTACTCTGCTTTTTGATTTTATGTTTGTTTGTCTGCCCTTGTTGTTCTTTTTTCCTCATTTATTTTTGTTCTAGTTTTTTTAAACCATTTGCCCTTCTTTTGTAAAATTTGTCTTTACAATCCAGAAGCGTGTCAGATCCAGGGGAAAGTTCATCCGCAGCGGGAAAAGAGTTGCCTATCAGCTAGATCAAAAAGAACCAGCCTATACTGCAACGGGTGGGTGAGTGCTGCTTGGGGGTTTGGGACGGGCGATGTCACCTGTTTTGGTTCTCACTGGGTTTTTGTTTCTCTCCACCAGGTGGAAGTTTTTAACATCCTGTTTGTCACCAGTGAGAGCGGGGGTAAGAACACTTACCTGGTGCATGTGAGCCGGCTCGGAGGGCAGATCTCCCCCAGCTTTTGGGTCATTTTTTGGGCAGTAAGAGTGGAGAACTTATTGGATATAGACAGCTTTCACCTGGTGAGGAGCCGGGGAGGTCATCCCCTTCCCCTGAAAACCACTTTCCCCAAATACACTGTGCTAGTCCTCCCATTCTAAGAGAAAAATTGTAAACCACTTGTCATCACTGAACGGTGAAAAAAGGGCACCTGTGTTTGAAGGGGTTTTCTCTTTTTTTTATAAAAAAAACCCAGTGTCTTTTAAAATCGCCCCCTTGGGCTATGTTCACAGGGTAATTTGGCCGATTTGGGTTTTATTTGCGCTCTAATACGGGCAGTGCGCCCGCAATTATGGAAACCCCTACCCCTCATGAGAATAGGGTTTGTGCTCCTTCCCGATTTTGATGGTGAATGTCTAGGGGGCCCACGGGTTAATCCCCCCCGCCAGTCCAGGAGTACAAGTATTTCCTTGAGTCCCGGAACAGATTCTGCAGGCTTTCTGTAGTGCCGCATACATCGTGTAAACAGCCAGTCCCCGGTGCCCCTCAAGCCCAATGGTCAATAATGCGCCAGGCAATGACCTTAGGGATTCTGTATACCCCAGAGGAGATGCTGCATCTCAAAATAGCTGCAGGCACAGGGACCATGAATGGGCCAATATTTGGGAGGCGGCAAGTTAAAAAGGTGTCCGATGCTGCTGCAAAGCCCGGAAGGACGCACACTCCCAAATTCCCTACATCAGTGGTCTCAAATGGGCCCCTCCAGTGTTGGAAAACTAAACCCCATCACCCCATGTTTAGATTTTATAAATGCATGGGGGGAGTTGTAGTTTCCCACGCGGGAGGGCCGCAGTTGAGACCATGCCCTACTGCTGGTTAATGGTGATGTCTAACCCTTATGCGCGAGTGAGGGGGGCCCTAGTCAATTTTAAATGACAATAGTTGATCCAGCGAGTAGAGTAAAAATGGGTATCTATGTTCAAGTTCTCTTATACGAGGATATAAAAATAGTAGTGCCAAAATATAACGCTTACGCGTTTCAATTTGGTTCTATTTTTTATATTCCCGTATATGAGAACTTCATGCAAAAAAAGACCATTTTTTCTCTTCGGAGCAACTTTGATATTGAAAAAATAAGCATACCCCGGGAAGCTGTCGGATCACTCTAAGGAAGTGCACCAAAAGGTTTAAAAAACTTGATGAAAACTTTTGGAAAAAGTGGACCATCCTTGGGCATTCCCCCGGCAAGGTTTTGGGGGGTTTTTCAGGCGGTTTTGCAGGCAGTCTGAAAAAACCCGAAAAAGACAGAACGGGCTTCTATGGAAACCCGTGAGCAGTCACCCCGGCGGTTTTTCCCCCCATGGGCCCCCAAAACATTGGTATGTTATTCTTCCGTCCCCTTTCGGGCGGAATTGAAACCTAAAGGGAGGGGGGAGGGCTGTTCTCCGCTCTTGGGGAAAGACCCCCCCACCCTCCGCGGGGGGGATGGCCACAAAACCGGGGAAAATACCCTCCGGAAAACCCGGACGGTATTTGTCCCTTGCAGTGTGAACGCACCCTTATATGGCTTTATGTGCAAATCAGTTGTCATGGCACCTGACAAAAGTCTTTCATGGCCCTATGTTGGTCAACTGTGGCACAGCTTAAAGGAGTATTCTCATCACAGCGAGTGTAGCTGAAGGGGTCAATTATTGTAAAGTAAGCTATTTTCAAAATGCATGTTCATTAAAAAATATGTATGCTTTACCTAATACAGGCCTTTTTTGTACCATCAACTTGCTCTGTTTCCATGTTAGACTCCCACTGTGCTGAAAATGTTCAAAAAGAGAAGCGCATGTACGGAAGCGGTGTTCTTATGTCATCGCAGCGCCACTTGGTTCTACTGCCCTTTTGCTTTCTAAAAAAAAAAAATTAGCGACAGGGAAAACGGCGTTTAAAGCTGCATTTCTGGGCACTGAGGGCACATGATGGTGGGTAACCCAAAGGGAAAAAAGAGGGGAAATTTAAAAGGGGAAAAAAAGAAGTTGGGTACAGCATGTGTATTTTTGTTTTTTAATACAATGCCTTTTGAAAATTGCTTACTTTTTTATTTGGCCCCTTTTTTGTGAACGTATCAACGACCCCTCCGTTTATTTGATAGAATTTTTTTTTCTTTTTTTTTTTAATGGATTTGTCAAATTCCATAAAAAATTTTTCGTGTGGGGTTTTTTTGGGGGGGGGGGGGGGAGAGTTTTTTAAATTTTTGTCCAGCACAGAACAAATAACAGTCAATGAAACGGGTCAAGGATCATCTTAGTTCCATTTTACCCTTGATTTAATAATAAAAATCCCGGCTGGGTCATTTACTTTTGGTTTTCCCCCTTTTTTTTTTTTTTTTTTTTGCCTTTTCCCCTGCAAAGAAAATACTTAAAGATGAAAAATCTGACAGAACAGAGCCAAACTAATACAAAGCATAAAAATTCTGTGGAAATTATTAGGTATCCGTTTTTTCTGTCTCAAGAACTGAGCAGAAGGGTAAGCAGTGCTGTTGTGCCCCAGGCCTAATAGATTGCTCGTCTGTTTTTGAGTGAGGAGCACTAATGTGGATCACATTATGGTGCCCCTAGTGGGGTTAAATAAGAAATTTTTTGGGGAGAGTAGGAGAAGTGAACACGCAATAGTCTCGCCTGAAATTTTTTATGTAGAAAAGGAAACTTTTTTTAACCTTTTCCCGCTGCAGGAAATTTTTGCTTCATTCCCTATTTTTTTTTTTTTTTTGCAGGACAAGCGTACTTTTTAGTGGAATCATTTTCTGTACTAGTTAATCTACTAGTAAACGGAAGAGAGCTTTCTGTTAGGTGAAACATCTTTTAAAACGCACAATTTTTAGGGGGGTTCGTTTTGGGTAAGTTTTTTTGTTATCGTTATTCTGCAGCTTGTTATAACTAATAAAACAAATTATTTATTTTTAAGAGGCTGTTTTTTTTATTTTGTTTTTTTGTTTTTCAAAAGTATTAAAAAAAATTTCTTGTGTTGTAGTGCTATTTTCTGAGACCACTTTTTTTTTTTCCCTTTTCTTTTGTTATATTAATGGACGTCTTGATTTTTTATTTTTTTTTCCCCCCATGTACTGAATTGTAGTTTTTATTGGTACAGATTGGGGGGTGTTCATAAGGCGTATTTGCAGGGTATAGTTCAGCGCATAATTACGCTGCAATGCGCTGCAAATGCAGTAAAATCAGAACACTCATTGAGTGCTATGACTTACCGATGTACTCCCCGGTTCATACTGTGCACCCGTAAAAAGAAGTGACAAGTCCCTTTCGTTTGGGGGCTTATGCACTGAGGAAAAGTGAAAGTAACGGAAGCCACGGCGAAGCGCTGTTGAAAGTTTGCGCTGGCCTTTGGGTACTTTGAACAGCAGGTGTATAGCGGTGCGCACAAGTATACACCATGTAAACCCAGGCTTTTTGCGAGAGATGCATTTTTTTTAATACTTTTTTTTATTGCAATGATTTTAAGGACACGAAGTGATCAAAATGTTGCCGGCTTTGGTGGTGTTTTTTTTGGGCGGGGGTGGGGGTAAGGCGTTTTTCTTCCTCCTCTCCTCTATGGTGTTTGGCGTAACAGATAAATGTTATCTTTTAATACGTTGGACAATACCAATTATGTTAACTTGTTTTTATTGTAAATGGCTTCTCATTGCCGCTTGATTTGGCCAGACGTGCATGATGTGTCAATTGGGAGTGGGGAATACTCTGCGGCCGGACCCCTCTGCCCACAGATTATGTCCCTTGAGAACAAAAGCATTTGGTGTTTGAAATGCATTGTTCCCGATTCTTCTTTTTCTCTCGTCATCTGTCAGGAGACCCCCATGCACAAGATATTGGGTTTCCCACTGAAATTGGCAGGTTTGGTCACCTGCTCTTCTGTGGGTGGGCTCCTTTATTCGATAAAATGTCACCAACTCGTTAATTTACCAGTTGTGAATGGCAATATGGTTGCAGGACCAGGCTACACAGGGTTGAGATCGGTCCTCCGATGGTTTAGAAAACCCATTTTTACACACAATCCTGTTAAGGATCGTCCTCGATTAGCTAGGGCTACTAGGTAATGCTCTGGAGGAACCAGCATGTGCTCAATGAGAACTGTGTAGTGGTAGTGTTATAGGGTAATTGAATATTCTTCGAGGGGTTCTGTGCAGTGGGACACTTGCCATCAACTTATGCTCAGAGCGATCCTCACTTTAAAAATCCAAAAACTGTATAAAAATGTCCTTAAAGGGATTGTCCTAAGTCATTTTTTGTTTCTTCTCTCCAGGCCCCACCTCCAAGCACACGGTGAGCTTTCGCTCCTTCTTCTGCTCCTGCGACAGTCTCCTCCCACCTTCTCTGCCGAGCCAGCCAATCAAACTCTCCCCTCATCCCAGGACCAGGGACAAGAGGGGGCGGTGCTACATAACCAGCCAATCGCAACTGAGAGCAAGAGAGCCACGAAACGAGAAAGGGGAGGTTAGGAGGGAGACGAGCCAGTAACGGATCGGCAGCTCATAGTTCACTCTCTCCAGCCAATCACAGGCCTTGTTTACACAGATCCCGTTCTCCTTTCGTGGGAACAGCCAATCAGGATGCAGGATTCTACATGTTTCTTTTTTTCGTTCATACATTTTTTTTCTTTTGTAATTTTATCAGGAATATTTATTCTGAAATCTTGAATTTGTGACTTTGAGGGCAGGGGGGCTGGTATTAATTTGTGGGTTATTTTTTCTTCTTTGCAGGTGGGGCACTGAGTGCATTTTAATTTTTTATTTTTGGGGGTTGTTTTAAATTAAGTTCAGAGTGGTTCTCTGCTATTGAAAATAGTGTGTGTGGGTGCTCCCTGTGTGACAGAGGGGCGCTGACCAGGCTAATGCTGTATTATTGAATGGGTATGTTGGAAAGTATCGTCGGGAGGGAGGGGGATGGGCACGGGAGGGAGCGTCAACCTCATGCAAGTGATTGTGATTCTTGAACGTGAAGTCTTCATTAAAAGCTGTGGTAAATGCTTGGACTGGGTGCCCCCCAGAGGGAGGCACCTTGTGTAAGGAAGAGAGCGTCACTTAAGAGTCCATGGGGTGGAGTGAGGGAATAGTATTGGAGGTGGGTTCAAGGGTAACAAGACGTAACACTGTTGGGTGGATACATGACGCAGTTCAGTTATTTAAAGTCTCTGGGATGGGTGAAAGAAGAATTTGGGTGGGAGAACATGAACTGTGCTGAAGCGCCCTCCTTTTAATGGGATAATATGGGAAAAAAAAATGGCACCCTTACCACTGCGAATGAATTAACCTCTCTCCGGGTTGTGTTTGACGAGAAAGAGATACGGGTTTTTATATATATATATATATATATAGAGATAAATATCTATTCAACGCGGACTCCACCCCTTTTAACCATTTCCTTGGATTTTTCACCCGTTTCCTGTTCTCTGTAATATAGAAATTTATAAATAAATATATATATAGAGAGAGATTTGGTTTAACTTACCTATGGAACGTTTCCCATTTTGCTGGTTACTTTTCCTTTTTTGTTTTTAAAAGTGGGTCTGTTTTTTGTTTAAAATTCCTGTCTTTCTTGAATATTTTATTATATTTTGTTGAATGCTTTTGTTTTTTCTCCATGTAAATCATTTATACCTCTCGCTTCACAAAACCACAGGCCAGTCGTTTTCAACTCTGTGTTTATAGTCACTCTCCCACATTTATGCCCTGCCAAGACATAGGCTCCAGCCCCACCCTGAAAGCGTACCATATGCCTCACAGGATAATGTCTCAGATGTTCCTTAATGCACACTTGCAATCTTAAAAAAAAAAAAAATCACTGTATTTTGACACCTTGCCTCTTTGCATAACCTACCGAGTAAGGCTCCCATAACTCGCCCTGCCAAAAAAGAAACAAATTTTTGGGGAGGAAACGTATTTTCCCCAAAATTAATTATTTTCCCCATATGGTGTCAGAACTGAGACTTCTACGGAGATTTCCGTCTGTGGTGTCAGAACTGAGACGTCTGTGGTGTCAGAACTGAGACTTGTGGCCATTGGTTATTACACTCTTGTCTGAATGGTTGCTTTTGGAGCTGACTGGTGTGCTGACTAAAGATATTGCTGATGCCCAATGTTTAAAGTAGGGGTTGGGCTTATCTTCCGAAAAAATTTATCTTTTGGGGGTTTTTTTGGCTCCAGTGCTCGTAGATAAGGGCACCGATGAGGCAGATTCAATTAAAAGGTCCAGTGCTTTTAAGTTGTAGCTAATTTTATTTTTTTTTTTACATGAGATATACTTTTAGGTTAACATAAAACACCTATGGGTTGCTGTGTAGCAAAAAGTGTGGTGGCGTTTTTTTATTACATACCTTAAGTCAGGAAACGACTTGATGTTAGAACTGAGCCAAGATGAGGAAAAAAAGGAAAAATCATATTTTTCTTTGAAAAATGTGGACTGTTCCTGGAAAAGTTTATTTAGTGTTTTTTGTTTTGTTTTTTTTTTAATCAAAAACACAATTCTATAAATGGGGTATGCGGTAAGAGATGCCTGAGCGGCAGTGCGCTCTATTGTATCAGATGGCCTAAAGGTAGTGATGGATATTAGATCAATGTTGGCTTCAACTGCTAATTTCAGTGGAACCAACCAACTCTCCCCTAATGGTTGGGGTAAAGAAGGTTGGTGATCAACATGCCCGATTCCTTGTTCGGAGTTGAGATAATGCTTGGAGAGGAGGCTGCCAGGGGGCTATTCCTTTCTTCCCATTAAGCTTACTTTTGTATGCTCAGCCAAGTGTATATTTGTAGGAGTAGATTGGAAGGTACAATTGTTGCCCGATTGAACATTCGGCTGAAAGCAGGCACGGGTGATTAGGCTAAAGGTTTGACTCGTTTTGGCTAAACATGTGCAATTGGACAAGTCTAGCAAATCTAGCCCTTTCAATGCAGAACAGGATTGCTGTTGGGCAGCTTTCTGTATTAGGACTGTTAGTTTGGCCTTTTTCAGTAGATAATGAAAGATTGTGATGACTGAAAAACAATGTGCAAATTTGTGGTCCAAGTTTGGCCTAGTACAAGGTCTTCTTCAACCAGGCCAGAGTGTGGGGTTTACCATTTCCATAGTGTAGCCATGAATGATAGGACTATCCTATGTATTAAAGGTTGATAATGGGTCAACTCTATAAAACTTTATGTACCTTGAACAAAACTTTTTGAAAGCCTCAGAGCCGTATAGAAGTCTTGAAGACTTTTTTAATCTTATTTCGTATCCAACCAACTAGTCAAAGATCTAGATAAGGCCAAAGATACTATAAGCTCTAAATACCTATTACTCCCAACTAATGGAACTATTGGGCAGTGGTGTAATGATTCCCATGGAACATCCTTACCATCAATTCTAACGTTAGTAAATTTGGGGAGTGTAGCTTGTTGACAACCCCAGTCTTTGGCTGAAGCACATCTTACGTTCCTCTCTGGACAGTTTCCGTTCCGTTAATGAGAGATGAACACCTAAGTCACTTGACCCTTTATGACCGTGTCCTGATCGCCAACAGTGACTCCTCAGACATCAGTCTCACCCTGAACACCAATACATTACATCCTATGGTCTGTCTGCTATAGTGTGGCCACCACGGGTGTGATTTTAGTGTGGAGGGAACCCACCTCAACTCCCATTTGGCCAACATCCATCCATGAGGTCTCCATGACATTGAGACAAAATGAGGAACTTATTTGTGAACCTTTGTGCTTTTCAATACTGTTATCAACATATTACAGGGTGTAGAGGACACACTTTGGGGGCAAATGTCGAATAAGATGCACCCTTTAGTGCACAAGTCTTACCACCACTTTTTTATAGACAGGACCAAGGTTCAAAATTAAAGGGAAAAAGTGAAAAGTAAAACCTTTTAACACCCTGTAGAGAAAGAGGACCCCTTTTGTGGTCAACTAGCTCAGGTATATAAAACCCATCCAGCCAACCATTATTCCCTTACTGTCGTACCCCCCATTTTTCCCCGAAAAAAGTATAGAGGACCCCTTGAATAAATTTGTTTAACAGGGAAAAACCCCAAAAATTTTTCCCGGGTCCCTACTGCCCTAACCAACTTTTTTCCCTTTGTAGATAGGGGCCAACATGATGGTTCAACTCGCCATGTATAGGGAAATTTTCCCGGCCCTCCATTACCCCTTTTAACTGTCCTACCCCCAAAACTTTCTTGTAACGTTCAAAAATCATGGTCAACTCGTGTTTTATGGAACATCTGGTTAAACCAGTCCCCCTACTGTCCTCCCAAAAAGAACATGTGGGGGGAAAACCGGAAAGGGGAAACCCCAAAACCCCTTTTAAAAGGGAACATTCAGTCCCCCCGGGGTTTCCAAAAACCTTTATCCTTTTTTATAAAGTTTTAGCCCACAAGTCTATGGAAATTTTTGGAACTACACTTTCCTCTTATCCCAAAACACCGTTCAAAAGGGGCGGTCCCTTTAAAAACAGGGGGGGGTTTTCAGGCAGGGGGACCTTTACCTTTTTCCCTTCTGCTTTTTTTTATTAACCTGCAGCTCTTTTCCTAAATTTATTTTTGTTGAAAAAGGGTTTTTCCCGTTTTTCTTGGGGGTTTGGTTTTTTTTATTTTTTTTTTTGGGTCTTTTTAAAAAGAACTTTTTTTAAATGGTGCTAGGGAAATTTTTTTGTACTTTTATTTTACTTGGGTGGGGGGGTTTGGGGGCTTTGGATTTTTCTTTCCCCAAATTTGTAATCACCCTCCCTAATGAAAGCAAGGGGGGATGCTGGCAGGGGAGGGTTCCCTTTTCGGGGTGGGTTGGGGGGCTCTGGGGCCCAGGACCGTGTGGGGCCCAAAATTTTTTGTTTTTCTTTTAAATTTAAACTTCTGTTGGATTCGGAGAGGGGTTAAATATATCAAACCACGGCATTTGGGGTGTAAAGGGGGGGGGTAAATTGATTAAATTGCGGGCTGTCGGCGGGGGGAGGGTAGGTGTCGGTGCTTTGCAGATCTTTGGTGCTAATGAACCCCCTCCCATGTTTACCCCAAGACTGCAGAGCATTGCACCCCCTCTCTCCTTTGTGTTTCACCTGGTGCTAAATACTTATCCTGTGTGTTTTTATTTTTTCTTAAAGTTGATTTACTATGTGTGTGTGTTTTATTGAGGGGAGGGGGCCTCTCGGTTGGAATGCCCAGTGGGCCTGTTGGTGCATTGCGCCCCTAACACCTTTTTTTATCTGACACATCCAACATTTGTGTGACGCCACTTGTAAAGCACAGCATCATTAGATTGGGGTCCAGTCAACCATTACACTGATCGGAAACGCCATTAACCTCTCCCTATGTCCGTTCCACAGGCAATGCACTTGCACCCCACCAGAGGGCGGCATAGCTATGAGAGCCCCCCACAAATCCTGTCTGTAACCCCTTTCCTTCTACTCAAAAACATCACTCAAACTTAAGACTTATTCTTTTTAACTGAGCCAGCGATTTTTGCCTTTTTTTGTGAATTTGTGATATTAATAAATCTGAAAAAAAATAAAGATTTTGATAAAAAACCAAAAAAAAACCCCTGCCTTGTTCATTGAAATCACATAAGAGGAGTAAAGTGTTCTTGAACTGGTGTATAAGGGTATGTTCACACAGCGTGTTAAGGTCAGGACCGGGACGACAGGTAGGCGACCGGGTTTGGCTATTATCCAGGCGGAAGGGGCGCAAATAGGTATGGAGTGGGCTGAATGTTACATTTGGAGGGGAGAGGTGGGGGCACTACATGCCTAATTTGCCTAGGGCACCAGAACACCTTTTTCCAGCCCTGATCCAGGTGAACATATGTTATTAGATTTGTGTTTGGAGCACTGGAAGGAGCGCTATATTTGCTTATTCTTTGTTCAAAGATTTGAGCCTCGTTTTCACTGCTTGTGTTTGAGACCCTCAAGTTTATCTATTACGTAAAAACCATGTGGGGTACGACCGGGTGAAAGCTTGCAGGGAGCAAAATAAAAGCGTTGTGCTTTTATTTGATACTGCCCCCATGTTCAAGGATAAATACTATAATACTGCTTATGTACAAAAAATAATTTTCTACTATAATACTCATATGACAAAAATATAATACTATGATATGCTCCTATGTCAAGATATAACTACTTGTACTGCTCATGTCAAGAATTTTAAATACTATACTGCCCCTATGTAAAGAATATAAATACTATAATACTGCCTATGTACAGAATTAACACTATTTTATGCCCCTATGTCAAGAATAAAAATAATAATACTGCCCTTTTTGTCCCAAGACTATAACTAATATAATTCTTTCCATAGTACAAAAAATATAAATACTTAATACTGCCCCCATGAAAGAATATAACTACTATATACTGCCCTTGTGTGAAAAATAAACTCATAAAACTGCCCCTATGTACAAGAATAGAACTTACAATACTCCCCCCTATGTACAAGAAAAAACTACTAAATTTATCCCCCTATGTAAAAGTTTAAAAATACTATAATACTGCCCCCTTGTACAAGAATAAATATTAAACTGCCCCTATGTACAAGAAAAAAACTACTAAATACTCCCCTCTATGTACAAAAAATAAACTATAAAATATTTTCCCTTTTAGTACAAAAAATTTAAACTATATAATATGCTAGCAAGAATAACTACAAAATATACCCTATGACTGAATATAATACTAAAATATTCCCCTTGTACAAAAATTTAATAACAAATTATAATACTGCCTATGTAAAAAAAAAAACAAAATACTGCTTCCTAGTACAAAAATTTTAAACTACTTAATAATTTTCCATTACAAGAATAAAACAAAATTTTTTTTTTAATTTACTATCCCTTGTACAAGTTTTAAAACTACTTAATACTGCCCCCTATGACAAATAAATACTAAAATACTGCCCTATGACAAAATAAACCTATAAAATACTCCCCTTTTAAAAAGTTTAAACTATTTAAAAATACGCCCCCTATGTACAAAAATTAAAACTTAATCTGCCCTTTATGTACAAAAAATAAACTATAAATAGCCCCTATGTAAAAGAATATAACTATATAATACTTCTATGACAAGTTTTAAAACTACTAAATACCCCCCTTTAAAGAAAATAACTACTAAAATATTTTCCCCTAGTAAAGAATTTAACATTTAATCTCCCCTTTATGTAAAGAATAAAAAACTATATACTGCCCCCCCTTGTACAAGAATATAACTACATAATTTTCCCCTATGTAAAAGAATAAAACATATAATACGCCCCCTTGTAAAGAATTAATTTTAAAAACTGCCCCCCTATGTCAAAATTAACTACTTAATCTGCCCTATGTAAAAGAATATAACTACTATATTATCCCCTTGTCAAGAATATAATACTAAAATACTGCCCCTATGTCCCAAGAATAAAACTATATAATATGCCCCTATGTACAAGAATATAATACTTAATATTTCCCTAGTCAAGAAATATAATACTAAAATATGCCCCATGTACAAAAAATATAATACTATAATACTGCCCCCTTTGTACAAGAATATACTACTATAATACTGCCCCCTATGTACAAGAATATAACTACTGATACTGCCCTTTTTGTACAATGAATTTTAACTTACTATAATACTTTCACCTATGTACAAGAAATATAACTACTATAATACTGCCACTATGTACAAGAATATAAACATTACTATAATATGCTCTCTGTGTAGAAGAATAGAACTACTATAATACTGCTCTCTGTGTAGAAGAATAGAACTACTATAATACTGCCCCCTATGTACAAGAATAGAACTACTATAATACTACCCCCTATGTACAAGAATTAGAACTACTATAATACAACCCCCCTATGTACAAGAATTTAATAACATACTAAATTAATGCTTCTATGTACAAGATTTATATACTTACTATAATACTGCCCCCTATGTTCAAGAATATTACTACTATAAAATGCCCTCTATGTACAAGAATATAACTAATAGATTACAGCCTCCTATGTACAAGAATATAATATACTATTAATACGACCCTATGTACAGAATATAACTACTATAATACTGCCCCGATGTACAAGAATATTAATACTATATATACTGCCACCGATGTACAAAAAATATAAACTACTATAATACTACCCTATGTACAATGAAATTTAACTACTATAATACTATCCCCTATGTACAAGAATATAACTTACTATAATACTATTCCCTATGTTACAGAATATAACTATTTAATACTGCTCTATGTAGGAGAATATAACTATGATACTGTACTATGTACAAGAATATAACTAATATAATAATGCTCCGTATGTACATGAATATAACTACTATAATTATTGCCCATATGTATTAAGAATATAACTACTATAATACTGCTAATGTACAAGAGTATAATATATATAATGCCTATATGTACCAACGAATGATAACTAATATAATACTGCCCGCTATGTACAAAGGAATATAACTACTTAATACTGCATCTATGTACAAGAATTATAACTACTATAATACTGCCCCCCCACTATGTACAAGAAAATAACTACTATAAAGTACTGCCCCTATGTACAAGAATAGAACACTATAATACTGCCCTCTATGTACAAAAATATAACTACTATAATACTGCCTCTATGTACAAGAAATAAACTACTATAATACTGCCTCCTATGTACAAGAATATAACTTCTATAATACTGCCCCCTATATACAAGAATATAACTACTATAATACTGCTCCTATGTACAAGAATATAACTACTATAATACTGGACCCTATGTATAAGAATATAACTACTATAATACTGCCCCTATGTACAAGAATATAACTGTTCTAATACTGCCCTCATATACACCCCCACCATCCTGTCTCGATATAGCAGTGTTATCTCCTAGTCACAGGTCATGGTAAGGGTCTGTTGTCCATCATTCGTGGAGGTCTCTGGTACCTGTCACGCCTCTCCTCCCCCACCAGTCTATTCATCACTGTTTGATCCTCTGAGGGTCACTTTAGCCTGATGCCCCTCCATGGTCCTGGCTCTCAGCATTCCTTCTGGTCATCCATCACTTCTGGTTAGCAAATGGTTAAATGATATTTAAAAGGAAAATGGATGATTAGATCCAAGTTCCTGACCATGAACGCTACGGATAAAGTTGATTATAATCAGGTGGCGGCAGCAGGGGGCAAATGAAATCGGTGCCCCCCCCCCCCATGCCACCAGTGGCTGACTATGGGGTCCATGGTGGTAGTTTGATGCTGCTTGGGTTGACGTTCCTGTGAGCTGTATGTATCTGTTGATACGCGTTGAGCGCCCCCTAGTCGCAGCTTTCGTGCATGTGAAGGTGGGCACTGTGCTGCCACCCTATAGGTGGGCACCTGTGATGCCGCTATATACGTTTCATAGAGAGGATAGGAGTTATGTTCCTCCACAGGCTCTGGTCCTTGGGAGTATGGACCACAGAGCTTGCACTCAAGAGTTGGGGGATGTGGAGTCTTGAAATTCCTGAGACATTATACAGAGTATTAGGGGAGTGAAGCTGCCAAATTCCTAGATAAGGGGGGTGGGGGGTGGAGATGGGACAAGACGAGGAGGGAGGGGGTCAAGAAGTAAGGACTCCTCATAAGATTTGGAGAACACACAAAGAGAGGTCCATGCCCTGCTTAGACGTGATGGGTGAAGATACCTCCACTCTGCCACCACCATATACCCCTGCACCTTCGGTACCCCGAGAACCCCTGGACTGCTGGGCATGTGCCGTGCTGATCACTGCTCATAACCTCCTGGTGGGAGCTGCCAACCTGGGGATCTTCATCGTGATGTGTGGAGGTGCCCTGGTGCCATCTGCGGCCATGCTTCTCTACGGCTTCCTGTGCCATCCGCGGGTCAGTACCATGATATGTCGTCACTCTTCTTTCGTTGTTGCTTATGGTCGTCATTACTTTTGCAAATCTCGGAGACCCAACCTTAACCTCCCATCCAAAAGAAGATGGTGGAACCATTGGTCTCGTTTGTGCGGTCTTGAGATCCAGAGACCGATAGAGACTGGTAGTTCCACCACAGTTGGAGGGCCATGGTTGACCTAAAATTTGCCTTAGAAGGTTTGGACCTGTTGACTCCATCTCTATGGGTGGAATCTGTTAATGGTGCTACGGTCTACATATGGTTACTTGAACCGGTCACTTTTTGTCCTCTAGTTGCGCTATTCTAGGCATGCTTATTGTTTGATGACCTCAACCCAAAATTGATGATTTCAGTGAGAGCCCATATCAGGACATAACCACCACTAATGGTGAGAATGGTAGTACAATAGGCCCAAGCCACCTGCTATAGAATGGAAAAATACCCGTACCCTCCATCTTCTCTGGTGCCCAGAACCGGACAGTAGATTCAGGGTGGAGGTCCACCATTGGTGAGATAATGCTCTTCTCTCCAGAAGCCATGCCTCTCCTCGGACCGGACAGTATGTGGCTGGCTTTCCATGCAGCAGACGGGCATTGAGCGCTATCAGTCACTTTCTTATTGAAAATTATGCCCCAAACCCTTCTCTGTTGCAAACTCACCCAGTACTGACCTATTCAGAGTATAAACTGTGTCTGGGCCCCAAATTGTGGAGCCCTCTGCTGCCCAAGCAGCCATTCAGTCCAGGTATCGCTAGAAGAAGAAAAAAAATGGCATAGAATATAAACAACACGATTTATGCTCTAGAGGGTTTTATATGACTGTATCACAGGTTATATAGGCTTAGATACATGGGTTCAGCAGACTGTCACATGATAGACTAAGATATAGGCTCAGAAAAAAGTATCTCACATCATGATTTTAGATACACAGCTCAGCAGATGGTATCACACAGGATAGGCTTAGATACACAGCTCAGCAGACCGTATCACACAGGATAGGATTAGATACACAGCTCAGCAGATGTATCACACAGGATATTATTATATTAAAAATCACAACTAATTTATAGTGTGATAAAAGGAAAAAAAAAAGAGGGAATGATGGCGCTAGACTGATAAAGTATAGATACAGTTTATTAGGAACATAAAACAGTACTACCGTTTCTCGCTGGATAGCGTTTCATCGGGTCCATACCAGGTCCACCCCAGCGAGAAACGCGTATCCTGTTTTAATGTCCTAATAAACGTATCTATACTTTATCAGTCTAGCGCCATCTTTCCCCTCTTTTTTTTTCCCCTTTTTAATCACACTATAATTTAAAGTTGTGATTTTTTAATATATCACTGATATCTTCCTATCATTCGGTAATGCTTAGAGCCAAGGAAGCGAGGGGGCTGCTGTGACTGACCTTTCTATTAGCTCTGGGAGAGTTGCGCCTTCACCATTGCGCAACACAATCAGGTTCGTGTGGATACTGACAACGGATAAACTTTTATTCCCGACGATCTACACTAGGTGTGCCTTTTTTTTCTTCTTTTTGTTTTACAGGATAGGATTAGATACACAGCTCAGCAGACAGTATCACACAGGATAGGGTCAGATACAGAGTTTAGCAGACAGTATCACACAGGATAGGATTAGATACACAGCTCAGCAGACTGTATCACACAGGATAGGATTACATACACAGCACAGCAGACCGTATCACACAGGATAGGATTAGATACACGGCTCAGCAGACAGTATCACACAGGATAGGATTAGATACACGGCTCAGCAGACAGTATCACACAGGATAGGATTAGATACACAGCTCAGCAGACAGTATAACACAGGATAGGGTCAGATACAGAGCTTAGCAGACAGTATCCCACAATATAGGTTTAGATACACAGCTCAGCAGACGTACCACACAGATAGGAATTAGATACACGCTCAGCAGACAGTATCACACAGGATAGGATTAGATACACAGCTCAGCAGACAGTATAACACAGGATAGGGTCAGATACAGAGCTTAGCAGACAGTATCCCACAATATAGGTTTAGATACACAGCTCAGCAGACGTACCACACAGGATAGGATTAGATACACAGCTCAGCAGACAGTATCACACAGGATAGGGTCAGATACAGAGCTTAGCAAACAGTATCCCACAGGATAGGATTAGATACACAGCTCAGCAGACAGTATCACGCAGGATAGGGTTAGATACACAGCCCCACAGACAGTTATCACGCAGGATAGGGTTAGATACACAGCCCAGCAGACAGTATCACACAGGATAGGGTTAGATACACAGCTCAGCAGACAGTATCACACAGGATAGGGTTAGATACACAGCTCAGCAGATAGTATCCCACAGGATAGGATTAGATACATTGGCTCAGAAGACAGTATCGCACACATAATAGTCTTAAATACACTTGTTCAATAGACGGTATCACACAGGATAGGATTAGATACAGCAGTTCAGCAGATGGTATCACACAGGATAGGATTAGACACATTGGCTCAGCAGACAGTATCGCACACACGATAGTCTTAGATACACTTGTTTAATAGACAGTATCACACAGGATAGGATTAGATACAGCAGTTCAGCAGATGGTATCACATAGGATAGGATTAGATACATTGGCTCAGCAGACAGTATCGCACACACGATAGTCTTAGATACACTTGTTCAATAGACAGTATCACACAGGATAGGATTAGATACAGCAGTTCACCAGATGGTATCACATAGGATTAGATACATTGGATAGGCAGACAGTATCGCACACACGATAGTCTTAGATACACTTGTTCAATAGACAGTATCACACAGGATAGGATTAGATACAGCAGTTCAGCAGGCAAGTATCCCATATGATAGGTTTAGATACATTGGCACAGCAGACAGTGTCACACAAGATAGGCTTAGATATAGCCATTATGAAGAAAATATTACAAATGATAGGATCAGCTATACTGGCTTAGCAGATGGTATCACACAATACAAATTAATTAGGCTGTGCACATCCATATATTTTAAATAACGTAAGCATAGGTGCACACTGGTAATAAACCAGTGCAGGATAATTCAGTAGCAAGTTCCTATCACTCCCTGAGAGGTTGTAGTCTGAATGGACTCCTAGTGAGATAACATGTTAGTGTTAGGGGCCGTTTACACGGCAGTGGGACAAAATACCCGGCCTTCTGCCGCCGGTATTGTCCGGTTTTGGGGGCCGTCACCACGGCCGCGGGGGGGACAGCTTTTCTCCGCGATGAGCGGAGAACAGCCCTCCCCCCTCCCATTTGAGATGCACATGTTCCCTCCCGGAAACCGGACGGAAGATGGTGCATGTTCAATGTTTTGTCACCCGGGCCGCCGGGGGACAAAACCGCCCGGGGGGAAAAAACCCCTGCAGTGGGGACAGTGGGGAACTGCTGCAGGGGGTTTCCATAAGCAGAATTTGCTCATTTTTTGGCTGGTTTTTCAGGCGTCTGAAAAACCGCCAAAACCGGCTGAAAAACCGGCCGAAAACCCGTGCATTGGGGACACGCCCTTAGGGACTCACCTGCGCTGGGATCCCCTTGACGCTTTTGGGAGGTGAGCTTAAAAAATTCTTGATCAAAAACTGTAAACTAAGAATCCCAGGTTTTTCATATTTTCCTTAGCAGTAATGCATTTTCAAAAAATTCCTATATACCTTGATGTTTTACTTAGTTTTGTAGTGTGCCACTGATATTTGTATCAGGTATCACACAATAGGCTTAGATTCACCGGCTCAGCAGACAGTATCACATATGATAGGCTTGGATACATATCTCAGCAGACAGTATAATACATGATAGGATTAGATACAGCAGCTAAGCAGATGGTATCACACACGATAGGATTAGATACAGCAGTTCAGCAGATGGTATCACACAGGATAGGCTCAGATACACGGGCTCAGTAGACAGTATCACACGATAGGCTTAGATACTCGGAGCTGTTGGCTAGGGTGTATATACGGTCTCCATACCATTAGTGTATACGGAGCCTCCCTCACACATTCCTGGGCCGCTCGCTCTGGGTACCACCACCTGCCTGTTTACATTATTAACCCTTTCCTTTCTCTCCGCTTCCAGTTCCGCAAACCCAAGGAGACGCTGTGCCCGGCGCTGCTGACCCCGGCGGCCTGTGTGACGCTGCTGGTTTTCGGGGTGCTCTTAGTCTTACCCTTCCTGATCCTCGGCCTGGCCGGTTACGCCAGGATTGTCCGCAGCTTCCAGCTCAGCTCCTGCTTCTTGCCCTATAGCCGCGCCATGTACCAGGGAGCAGCACCCCAGAGACGCCCTGCAAAGGAGAGCCCCAAAGACGGCAAAGCCTGGGTGTGAGGAGCCCTGGGGCCACGGAGACTGTATCACCCCATTCCTTATAACGACGTCCTCATGGACATGACCCAGGAGGTGGTCCAATTGCTGCAGAAGTGGCCGCCACCGCTTGCTGGGACTTGTAGTTCCATTACAGCTGGGGGGACTTTACTGTTGCCTCCAGGATTTTTATGTATCATGTTGAATACCTGGTCTACGGATTTCCAGCACAACCTGTTGCTAAACTACAACTCTCAGCATGCATGAGGCTTGTATTGTCATGCTGAGGCTTGTAGTTCCACAACAGCTGGTGAGCCACACATCACTGGCCTATGAGTAGATACATTGGGCCTCATTTATCAAAGTGTCTAAGGGGCCGTTCACACGGCTTATTTCGGCGCGGATTGGCGCCGTACCGCGCGCCGGATTTGCGCTTCAGTGCGGCGCCAATCCGTCGCAGTAATTACGGTAATCCACTGCTCTCATAGAGAACAGTGGATTCCGTCGCTCCTCCCCGCCCGGCGAATCCGCCGGGCGGGGAGAAAGTGACATGCACATTATCCAGGCGCAATACGCGCCGTGGATAATGGAAGTCTATGGGGCCGGCGGGCCGTGCCCCTCCCCGCCCCTTATTCAAGCCGGAATTGCGAGCGCAATCCGGCTCGCAATTCCATCTTGAATAAGCCGTGTGAACCGGGGCTAACAGTAAGACTGTCCTTGTTGCCCATAGCAACCAATCATAGCAACCAGTGCTCAGCTTTCACTTCCTATTCCAGTATTTGTTGCCCATAGCAACCAATCAGAGCTCAGCTTTCACTTCCTATACCAGTCTTTGTTGCCCATTGCAACCAATCAGGGCTCAGCTTTCACTTCCTATACTAGTCTTTGTTGTCCATAGCAACCAAAGTTCATAGCGACCAATGAGAGCTCAGCTTTCACTTCCTATACCAGCCTTTGAAGTCCATAGCAACCAGAGTTCATAGCGACCAATCAAAGCTCAGCTTTCACTTCCTATACCAGTCTTTTTTGTCCATAACAACCAATCAGAGCTCAGCTTTCACTAACTATACTAGTCTTTGTGGCGCATAGCAACCAATCAGAGCTCAGCTTTCACTTCCTATACCAGTCTTTGGTGCCCATAGCAACCAATCAGTGCTCAGCTTTCACTTCCTATGCTAGTCTTTGGTGCCCATGGCAACCAATCAGAGCTCAGCTTTCACTTCCTATGCTAGTCTTTAGTGCCCATAGCAACCAATCAGAGCTCATAGCAACCAATCAGGGCTCAGCTTTCATTTTTCCAGAACAGTATAAGAAGTGAAAGCTGAGCTGATTGGTTGCTATGGGCAACAGAGACAGTTTTGCTCCTGGACAGTTTTGATAAATGAGGCCCAATGCATCTTATTCTCCAGTCACATCTAGAGCTGCAGTCACAATTCTGCTGCCCCCTGTAAGCCCTGCAGTGATGCCTTACCAGACACCGGACCATAATCCGAGACTACAACTCCCACAATGTCGCAGAGTGGAGTACAGTGAACTCCCAGCTCTGCTATGAGGGGTGTAGATATCAGCACAGTGAACGCAGCTTTGGGTGTGACTGGAGTATAAACAAGTCATGTTTTTTTGTGGCTGAGCTCATCCATTCTTTGGTTTCCTATGTCGTTACAAACACGTCACCCCAGACCATGTCGGGATATATTACCATATCACCCGATGGAAGTCTTATACTACTGCCATACACAAAATAAATCACCGGGAGCTCCCAGCCTCATAACATGGTGTCCTCTAGTGATACAACCGTCACCCCCAATATTCTTACTGAAGGTGTAACACCAGAGGTGCAGGGAGCAGAGCCAGAGGAAAATAATGCATCTGTTGGCCGGAGACGGCAGAATGTAAGCAATCTGAGGCGGTATTACATTGTACATACTGTATAGATTGCGCGGCACTAACTGGTGCTATCAGAAGGGCGCTGAGCAAGTTATCTGGGCTCTGCTGGTATTGATCATTTGTGGTACAATAGTAATAGTTGGTTACAAAATGGCAGTATTATTCATTCTAGGGAAGGTGGTAATACAAGGCAGTATTATTTGAGCAATGTCTAGTAGTATAGCTTGGGTGCCATAAGGGGATGCCCTGTTTCCCCGAAAATAATACAGTGTCTTATATTAATTTTTGCTCCTAAAGACGAGCTAAGACTTATTTTTAGGGGATGTTTTTTTTTCTATGAACAATTCACATTTATTGTTTAACAAAAAAATCAACTTGTATTAATATCCTGTAGTGATTTCATCACAAACATCAGCATAAGCAGCCAAACTCTGAATTGCATCAAAAAAAAGTTCTACGTCTTATTTTCGGGGAAACAGGGTAGCATGTTGTATGAAGGTATTTGTGTATCATAATATTATGTAGTCATTGTTAATGTATAAATGTTGATTTACGTGGTTACTATATGGCAGCATTATACACACAATATAACATATGTTTTTTGCCAGTGCATAAAGTTATTTGCTTAATGTTTGGTACTAAATAGTGGTTTTACCTCATAATTGATAAGTGGTATAAGGCCATGTTCACACGGCTTAAAATGGGACGTATTTCGGTCCGTAATTACGCGCCGGAGTGCGCAAATTACGGGCTGAAACCGGCCCAGTCATTACGGTAATCCACAGTTCTCAGAGAACTATGGATTACGTCTCCTCTTCCTGCTCGGCGAATCCGCCGGGCGGGGAGATAAGGGACATGTGAATTACCAGCGGCGTATACGCACCGCTAGTAATTATAGTCTATGGGCCGGCGAGGCGCCGGCCCCCCGGTCCCACGGCGTTATTGCAGGGCGTAATTACGTCCCACAGTTAAGCCGTGTGAACATAGCACACACCATATAACATACATATTAACCACTGCATATTGGTATCATTTGTTAATTTTGTGGTTGTATAATTTGAGGTGCTGCTCAGCAGTATTATCTGGGCACTTAATTCTTTAGGTCACTACTTGGTGATATTATCGGGATGTGTTCGCTTCATCCTCTGTGTTCCAGTGTGAGAGTTGTCTGCACCATGTTTTACCTTGACTTCTTCATGCCTTGCTCAATTCATTACTATATGTGTGTGTGTGCACGCACGCACGCAGCCCCACCTCTGGAGACCACTGCAGTTTTCTAAAAATCAGCCTCTCTACATGTCTGACTTCCATTCCAGTGTCAGATGAATTCCAACCAAAGTCCACCTCATTCTACTTAATGTACTTCTGATTAGGTGAGCATGCCCATGTGTGTCCATCTATATGTACAGTGCGTCCATGTGTGAGTAGAGTATGCTCTGTGTGGTGAGCATGCCCGTGTGTGTCCATCTATATGTACAGAGCGTCCATGTGAGTAGAGCACGCTCGGTGTGGTGAGCATGCCCGTGTGTGTCCATATATATGTACAGTGCGTCCATGTGAGTAGAGCACGCTCTGTGTATTGTGAACATGCCCATGTGTGTCCATCTATATGTACAGGCGTCCATGTGAGTGAGATTGCTGCACATGTTGTGGTGAGCTGCCTCATGTTGTCCATCTATTATGTACAATAGGTCTGTGTGAGTAGAGCACGCTCTGTGGTACATGAGCTATGCCCTCGTTGTGTCCATCCATTAATGTTACCAGTGCGTCCATGTCGAGTTAGATGCACGCTCTGATTGGTGAGCATGCCCGTGTGTGTCCATCTATATGTACAGAGAGTCATTGTGAGTAGAGCACGCTGTGTGGTGAGCATGCCCGTGTGTGTCCATCTATATGTACAGTGCGTCCATGTGAGTAGAGCACGCTCTGTGTGGTGAGCATGCCCGTGTGTGTCCATCTATATGTACAGAGCTATGTGTGAGTAGAGTATGCTCTGTGTGGTGAGCATGCCCGTGTGTGTCCATCTATATGTACAGTGCGTCCATGTAGTAGAGCATGCTCGGTGTGGTGAGCATGCCCGTGTGTGTCCATCTATATGTACAGAGCGTCCATGTGAGTAGAGCACGCTCTGTGTAGTGAGCATGCCCGTGTGTGTCCATCTATATGTACAGAGCGTCCATGTGAGTAGAGCACGCTCGGTGTGGTGAGCATGCCCGTGTGTGTCCATCTATATGTACAGAGCGTCCATGTGAGTAGAGCACGCTCTGTGTAGTGAGCATGCCCGTGTGTGTCCATCTATATGTACAGAGCGTCCATGTGAGTAGAGCACGCTCTGTGTGGTGAGCATGCCCGTGTGTGTCCATCTATATGTACAGAGCGTCCATGTGAGTAGAGCACGCTCTGTGTGGTGAGCATGCCCGTGTGTGTCCATCTATATGTACAGAGCGTCCATGTGAGTAGAGCACGCTCTGTGTGGTGAGCATGCCCATGTGTGTCCATCTATATGTACAGAGCGTCCATGTGAGTAGAGCACGCTCGGTGTGGTGAGCATGCCCGTGTGTGTCCAACTATATGTACAGAGCGTCCATGTGAGTAGAGCACGCTCTGTGTGGTGAGCATGCCCTGTGTGTCCATCTATATGTACAGTGCGTCCGTGTGTGAGTAGAGTATGCTCTGTGTGGTGAGCATGCCCATGTGTGTCCATCTATATGTACAGAGCGTCCATGTGAGTAGAGCATGCTCGGTGTGGTGAGCATGCCCATGTGTGTCCATCTATACATAGTGTGTCCATGTGTGAATAGAGCATGCTCGGTGTGGTGAGCATGCCCGTGTGCCTGTATGTCGCCACCGCACCTCTGTGTGAATCCATGTATGCCTATAGTGAACGTGCTTACCTGAGCTTTACAGTGAATAGTGCCAACTCCACGCCTGGAATGCCAACTTTTGGCAAAGGAGTGAATTTTCCACCGAAATGGAGCCGATCGGGTTAAAATCCATCACAAAGCTAGTGCTGAGAAAAGCAGGAAAGATACAAATCCATTGTGTAAACCATAAGAACGCGGCGCCATCTAGTGGTCCCATCTGTATTTGGGCTCATGTGAGGACCCTGCAAACAGCGCCTCCTATCTCAGCTTCCCGGACACTTGTAGGTTGTTTTTCTTGAATTTTCAGGTCCAGAATTCTACGAGATATGTCCTATCAACATAAAAGCTGAGGAAAGCTGGGTGACAACCAAGATGGCCGCCATAACCCAGCTTTCCCAGACTCCGGAATGATTCATACTCACCTTCAGCATTGTTACATACATAATTGTTCAGGATTCTATACTGAAGCTGGGTGACAACCAAGATGGCCGCCATAACCCAGCTTTCCCCAACCCCAAAGATTCCCCTCCCTTCACATTTTACATACAAATTTTCGGGTTTTTAACTGAAGCGGGTGACAACCAAGAGGGCCGCCTAACCCATCTTCCCAACTCCCAGAATGGTTTCAACTCACCTCCACATTGTTACATACTAATTGTTCAGGATTTAACTAAAGTGGGTGAAAACCCAAAGAGGGCCCCCAAACCCAGCTTCCCCAGACCCGGAATGGCTCATCTCCCCTCCAGCATTGTTACATAATAATTTTTCCCGGTTTCTATACTGAAGCTGGGTGAAAACCCAAAGATGCCCCATAACCCATTTCCCCCGCCCCGGAATGGCTCAACTCACCCAACATTGTTACAACTAATGTTCAGGATTTATCTAAACTGGGTGACAACCAAGAGGCCCCAAAACCCCACTTTCCCAGACCCCAGAATGTTCCCTCCCTTCAGTTTTTGTTACATACTAATTGTTCAGGATTCTTACTGAAGCGGGGGTTGAAAACCCAAGATGGCCCCCAAAACCCCAGCTTTCCCAGACTTCTGAATGGTTCATACTCACCTCTATCATTGTTACATACATAATTGTTCAGGATTCTATCCCCGAAGCGGGTGCACCAAAGAGGGCCCCAAACCCCTTTCCCAGACTCCCGAATGATTCACACTCACCTCCAGCATTGTTCCATACATGATGTTCAGGATTCTATACGGAAGCAGGGTGACAACCATGTTTCCGCCATAACCCATTTTTCCCCCAACTCCGGAATGGTTCTTTACCACCTCCACTTGTTACAAAATGATGTTTCAGGATCTATCCCAAAAGCTGGGTGACAACCCCTAGATGAAGGGTCACAGACGCCATAGCAGTAGCCACCCAGCTTTCCCAGGACCAGATAGAAGTGAGAATGGCTGCCCGTCCCCCATTTTTCCCTGCACCCCAAAGCAGATAAACCCCTTTCTTTGGAGAATCCTATCCGCTAACATAATTCAGCTTTACTGCTGGTCTGGCATTGTATTCATGAATCAGGAGGCTCAGGATGAACAGATGATGCTCGTGATGAATGAACAGAAAATCGTCACCGAAGAATAAAGATGGCGGCAGAAGAAACTGACGATAAAAATAATTTAATGATAGAAAAGTGACTGTACACAGAGTTATACAGAGCGGGGACGCCGCCATGTCGAGTCACAGGTACTGCGGGGAGGTGACGCTCTCCAGCTCCACCTGTATGGACACGATGTGATGCCCGGGGACCATGGCCAGGCCCAGGACGCGGGGCTCCCGCACCGGGAACGAGTCTGCAGGGAGGGAGCAGAGAGTTAGTCTGGGGGGGCGGAGCTTGACACAGCTACAGTGTCTTAAAGGGGCTGACCTGAGGGTCGGAGGAACTCCTGCGCGGGGGGCCCCGGATGACGTTTCATCCGGTCCCTCACAGAAGCAGCCACAGGGGGCGCCCGCCGTCCTCGATCGCTGTTTCCCGGGTTCGCACGACTCCACTTCGCCCGCCGTCACCCGCCTCCACGTCCGAGTCCTGGGGGAGAAAACGGGCAACGTCATCAACCCATAGTGACCCATCAGCCGCCCCAAACACATCACCCGCCTCTCCCAGACCCCTGAACCTCACGTCTGGACAGTAACAAGGCAGAACTAGTCCGCATCTGGGAAAGCTGGGTGCACCGGGCTCAGGCGCCATTGTGGGACTTGCCAAAGTTTTGGGGGACTGTAACAACCACTCACCCCCTTTCCCCGGCTCCTGAGTCTAATTGTCCCACTAGGGATGCAAATGGTCAGGGAAGGTGGGGGCCCGGGGGGTTCGCACTGGTCATCACCCAGCTTTCCCCCTGAAAGATGAGTGATCCCTGACCTGGGAAAGCTGGGTGACCGGGGGTACAGGGGCTCAGCCTCCATTCTATCACCTGGGAAAGCTGGGTGACGAGAGCACAGGACTCAGACATAATTCTGGGACCCGGAAAGCTGGGTGACCGGGGGTGCAGGGGCTCAACATAAACTGGGGGCCCGGGAAAGCTGGGTGACCGGGGTGCAGGAGCTCAGACATAATTCTGGGACCAGGGAAAGCTGGGTGACCGGGGGGGCAGGACTCAGAATAATTTCCCGGGGCCTGGGAAAGCTGGGTACCGGGGGCGGGGGTCCCCCCTCCATTCGGGACCCGGGAAAACGGGTGACCGGGAGCAGGGCTCGGGGCCCGATTCTGGGACATGGAAAGTGGGTGACCGGGTGCAGGGGCTCAGCCTCGTTTTTGGGACCTGGGGACCGGGTGCAGGGCTCGGGCCTCCCTTCGGGGGCCCGGGGAAAACTGGGGACCCGGGGTGCGGGGCTCGGCCGCCATTCTGGGTCCTGGGAAAGCTGGGTGACCAGGGTGCAGGGGCTCAGCCTCCATTCTGGGACACGGGAAAGCTGGGTGACCGGTGCAGGGGCTCAGCCTCCATTCTGGGACCCGGGAAAGCTGGGAAACCCGGGCAAGGGGGGCCCGGCATCATTCGGGGGCCTGGGAAAGCTGGGTTTACCGGGTGCAGGGTCGGCATATTCTGGGACCTGGGAAAGCGGTGACCGGGGTTTCAGGGGCTCACCTCCATTCTATCCCGGGAAAGTGGGTGACCGGGGGTGCAGGAGCTCAGACATAATTCTGGGACCCGGAAAGCTGGGTGACCGGGGGGCCAGGGGCTCAGACATAATTCTGGGACCGGGGAAAGCTGGGTGACCGGGTGCAGGAGCCGACAAATTTGGGCTTTGGGGAAAACTGGGTACCGGGTGCAGGGGGCTCAACATAATTTGGGACCCGGGAAACTGGGGGAAACCGGGGTGCAGGGGCTCGGCCTCCATTCTGGGACCCGGGAAAGCTGGGTGACCGGGTGCGGGGCCGGGCCCCTTCTGGGACCCGGGGAAAACTGGGGTGACCGGGGGGGGGGCTCGCCTCCTTCGGGACAGGGGAAAACTGGGTGACCGGGGGGGGCAGGCTCGGCCCCATTTGCCCGAGAAAGCCCGGGGAAGGGGGGGCAGGGGTCGGCCTCCATTCTGGGACCGGGAAAGCTGGGGGGACCGGGGGGGAGGGGCTCGGCCTCCCGGACCCGGGAAACTTGGGTGACCGGGGGGTGCAGGGGGGTCGGCCCCCATTTGGGACCCGAGAAAGCTGGGTGACCGGGGGGGGGGGGGCTGGCCCCCATTCTGGGACCCCGGGGAAAATGGGTGACCGGGGTTTCAGGGGCTCGGGGTCCATTCGGGACCCGGGGAAAAAAATTTGGGGACCATGGGGCAGGGGCCGGCCTCCATTCTGGGGCCCGGGTACCGGTGCGGGGCTCGACCTCCATTCTGGGACCTGGGTGACCGGGTGCAGGGGCTCGGCCTCCATTCTGGGACACGGGAAAGTGGGGACCGGGAGCGGGCTGGCCTCCATTCTGGGGGACGGGGAAAACTGGTGACCGGGAGCAGGGGCTCGGCCTCCATTCTGGGGGGAGGGAAAAACGGGGGACGGGGTGCAGGGGCTCGGGCCCCCATTCTGGGACACGGGAAAGTGGGGGACCGGGGCAGGGCTCGGCCCCCATTCTAACCGGAAAGCTGGTACCAGGGGGCAGGGGCTCGGCCCCGATTCTGGGGCCCGGGGGGAAAACTGGGTGACCCGGGGGCAGGGGGGTCGGGCCCCCATTCGGGACAGGGGAAAACTGGGGGACCGGGGGTTTCAGGGGGTCGGGGCCCCCATTTTTGGGACCCGGGAAGCGGGTGACCCGGGGGTGCAGGGGTTTTGGGGGGCCTCCCTTTGGGGGCCCCGGGAAAACTGGGTACCGGGGGGTGCAGGGGCTCGGCCTCCATTCTGGGACCCGGAAACGGGTGACCGGGGGGGCAGGGGCTCGGCCCCCATTTGGGACCCGGAAAGTGGGTGACCGGGGGGCAGGGGGTCGGCCTCCTTCTGGGGCCCGGGGAAAGCTGGGTGACCGGGGGTGCAGGGGCTCGGCCTCCATTCTGGGGGCCCGGAAAGCTGGGGACCGGGGGGGCAGGGGGTCGGCCCCCCTTCTGGGAAAGCTGGGTACCGGGGGGGGAGGGGCCCCGGCCCCCATTCTGGGACCTGGGGGAAACTGGTGACCGGGGTTAGGAGCTTGACATAATTCTTGGGCCTGGGAAAGCTGGTGACCGGGGTGCGTGCTCGCCCCCATTATGGACCTGGGGGAAAACTGGGGGGACCGGGGCAGGGCCAGCCTCCATTATGGGGGCCCGGGAAAGCTGGGTACCCCGGGGTGCAGGGGCTCGGCCTCCATTCTGGGAAAGCTGGGTGACCGGGGGTGCAGGGGCTCAGACATAATTCTGGGACCTGGGGAAAACTGGGGGACCCGGGGTGCAGGGGCTCAGCCCCATTCTATCACCGGGAAAGCTGGTGACCGGGGTGGGAGGGGTCAACATAATTCTGGGCCCCGGGGAAAACTGGGGGACCGGGGGGAGGGGGGTAGACTAATTCTGGGACCCGGGAAGCTGGGTGACCGGGTGCAGGGGCTCAACATTTTCTGGGACCGGGGAAAACTGGGGGACCGGGTCGGGCTCAGACAAATTTTGGACCCGGGGGAAATGGGTGACCGGGGGGCAGGGGGTCGGCCTCCTTTGGGGAAAGGGGGAACTGGGTGACCGGGGGTGGGGGGGCTCGCCTCCCTTCTGGGACCCAAAAAGCTGGGTGACCGGGGTGCAGGGGCTCGGCCTCCATTCTGGGACCCGGGAAAGCTGGGTGACCGGGGGTGCAGGGGCTCGGCCTCCATTCTGGGACCCGGGAAAGCTGGGTGACCGGGTGCAGGGGCTCGGCCCATTCTGGGCCCCGGGAAAGCTGGGTGACCGGGGTGCAGGGGCTCGGCCTCCATTCTGGGACCTGGGAAAGCTGGGTGACCGGGGTGCAGGGGCTCAGCCTCCATTCTGGGACCTGGGAAAGCTGGGTGACCGGGGTGCAGGGGCTCGGCCTCCATTCTGGGACCTGGGAAAGCTGGGTGACCGGGGGTGCAGGGGCTCGGCCTCCATTCTGGGACTCGGGAAAGCTGGGTGACCGGGGGTGCAGGGGCAAGGCCTCACATTTGGAAAGACTGGGTGACGGTGGGTGCCGGGGCTCGGCATCCATTTGGACACGGGAAAGCTGGGTGACCGGGGGTGCAGGGGCTCGGCCTATTTCTGGGGACACCGGAGCTGGGTGACCGGGGTGCAGGGGCTCAGCCTCCATTCTGGGACCTGGGAAAGCTGGGTGACCGGGTGCAGGAGCTCAGACATAATTCTGGGACCTGGGAAAGCTGGGTGACCGGGTGCAGGAGCTCAGACATAATTCTGGGACCCGGGAAAGCTGGGTGACCGGGGTGCAGGGGCTCGGCCTCCATTCTGGGACACGGGAAAGCTGGGTGACCGGGGTGCAGGGGCTCGGCCTCCATTCTGGGACCTGGAAAGCTGGGTGATGGGTGCGGGGCTCGCCTCCATTCTGAGGACACGGGAAAGCTGGGTGACCAGGGTGCAGGGGCTCGGCCTCCATTCTGGGACACGGGAAAGCTGGGTGACCGGGGTGCAGGGGCTCAGCCTCAATTATAGGACCTGGTGACTACAAGGCCAGGGGCAGCCACCCAGTTTTCCCAGGAGCCGGGCCACCCCTCCGTGCAGGGGGCAGTGTATACCATGGAGGGGAGGCCGGAGCCACCATGACAGCCCGGCAGCACAGTGCACATGTAGTGGACGTGCACTACATTGGGGATGGGACCCAGTACTCACCCCGGCCGGGGGGCTGCAGCCATTCTCTTCCAGAACAGCAGCCATCACTGCACCTCCCCTGCACGGGCCGATGGGAAGGAAAAGAAACTACAACTCCCTGCAGCTTCTGGGTAGGGAAAAAGGAAATGACGTCATCAGCCAGAGCCAAACAGGACATTGTATCAGAGCATCCGGTGGAGCGGAAGTGACGTAGAAGGTGTCGGAAGTGGTTACTAGAGCGTCCCGTTGCCATGGTAACGACAGAGAGCAGCTGAGCGGCAGCATGAGCCCAGGCAGAGCTCCGCACTACACCCCCCGGGAGGTCTCCCGGCACTGCACGGCCGCCGACCTGTGGGTGTCCTACCTGGGCCGGGTGTACGACCTCAGCCCCCTGGCCAAGGAGCACCGAGGTGACCGGGAGCCTGCCCGCCACCGAGCACAAGCCCCGGCGCTCTCTCCTTCTTCTCCCCCCACCCGATTCCACGGCCGCTCTCTCTTCTTCTCCCCCCCCCCCCTTCCCCCCGGCCGCTCTCTCTTCTTCTTCTCCCCCCCCCCTTCCCGGCGCTCTCTCTCTTCTCCCCCCCCACCTTCCCGGCCGATCTCTCTTCTTCTCTCTCCCCCCCCCCCTTCCGGCCGCTCTCCTTCTCTCTCCCTCTCTTCTTCTCTCCCTCTTCCCCCCCCCCGGCCGCTCTATCTTCTTCTCCCCACCTTCCGGCCGCTCTCTCTTCTTCTCTCCCTCTCTTCTTCTCTAACCCCCCCCACCCCCAGCCGCTCTGTCTTCTCCTCTCCCTGTCTTCTCTTCTCCCCCCCCCCCCGGGTTACCAGCTCTCTCTTCCCTCTTCTTCTCCCCCCCCCTCCCGGCGCTCTTCTTTCCTATTCTTTCCCCCCCCCGGACGCTCTCTTTCTCCTCTTTTCTCCCCCCTGCCGCTCTCTCTTCTCCTCTCCCTCTCTTCTCCTCTCCCCCCCCCCGGCCGTTCTCTTCTCCTCTCCCTCTCTTCTTCTCTCCCCCCCCCCGGCCGCTCTCTCTTCTCCTCTCCTCTTTCTCTCTCCCCCCCCCCCCCGGCCCTCTCTCTTCTCACTCTCCCTCTCCTCTTCTCTCCCCCCCCCTCGGCGCTCTCTTTCTACCTCTCCCTCTCTTCTTCTCCCCCCCCCCCGGCCGCTCTACTCTTCTTCTCTCCCCCCCCCCCGGCCGCTCATCTCTTCTCCTCTCCCTCTCTTCTTCTCTCCCACCCCCCCCGGCCGCTCTCTTTCTTCTCTCCCTCTCCTCTACTCTACCCCACCCCCCCCCCGGCCGCTCTCTCTTCTCCTCTCTTCTCTTCTCCTCTCCCTCTCCCCTCCCCCCGGCCTCTCTCTCTTCTTCTCTCCTTCCCATCCCCCCCAGGCGCTCTCTTTCTCCTCTCCCTCTCCATCCCCCAACGGCCGCTCTCTCTTCCTCTCTCCCTCTCCCCTCCCCCACCCGGCCGCTCTCTCTTCTCCTCTCCCTTCCCCCCCACGGCCGCTCTCTCTTTCCTCTCACCTCTCCTCCCCCTCCCCCACCCAGCCCGCTCTCTCTTCTCTCTCCCTCTCATCTTCTCTCCCTCCCCCCCCCGCCGCTCTCTCTTCTCCTCTCCCTCTCCTCCCCCCCCCCCGGCCGCTCTCTCTTCTCCTCTCCCTCTCCGCCCCCCCCCCCCCCGGCCGCTCTCTCTTCTCCTCTCCCTCTCCTTCCCCCCCGGCCGCTCTCTCTTTCTCACTCTCCCTCTCCCTCCCCCCCCCCCCCGGCCGCTCTCTCTTCTCCTCTCCCTCTCCTCCCCCCTCCCCCCGGCCCCTCTTCTTCTCGCCTCTCCCTCTCACTCCCCCCCCCCCCGGCCGCTCTCTCTTCTCCTTCCTCTCCCCACCCCCCGGGGCTGCTCTTCTCTCTTCTACTCTCCCTCTCCCCCCCCCCGGCCGCTCTCTCTTCTACTCTCCCCCCCCCCCGGCCGCTCTTCTCTTCTACTCTCCCCCCCCGGCCGCTCTCTCTTCTTATTCTCCCTCTTCTTCCCCCCCCCCCGGCCGCTTCTCTTATACTCTCCCTCTCTTCTCCCCCCCCCCCCCCGGCCGCTCTCTATTCTACTTCCCTTCTTCCCCCCCCCCCCCCACCGGCCGCTCTTCATTCTTACTCTCCCTCTCTTCCCCCCCTCCCCCGCCGCTCTCTCTTCTACTCTCCCTCTCTTTCCCCCCCCCACCCGGCCGCTCTCTCTTCTACCTCTCCCTCTTCTTCCCTCCCCCCCCCCCCCGGCCGCTCCTCCTCTTCTACCTCCCCTCTCTTCCCCCCCCCCCCCCCCCCGGCCGGCTATCTCTTTTCTACTCTCCCTCTCTTCCCCCCCCACCCCAACGGCCGCTCTCTCTTCTACTCTCCCTCTCTTCCCCCCCCCCCCGGGCCGCTCTCTTCTTTACTCTCCTCTCTTCCCCCCCCCCCCCCCCCACGGCCGCTTCTCTTCTACTCTCCCTCTCTCCCCCCCCCCCCGGCCGCTCTCTCTTATATCTCTCCCTCTCTCCCCCCCCCCCCCCCGGCGCTCTCTCTTTCTACTCTCCCTTCTCTCCCCCCCCCCCGGCCGCCTACTCTTCTACTCTCCCTCTATCCCCCCCCCCCCCGGCCGCTCTCTCTTCTTCTCCCTCTCTCCCCCGGCCGCTCTCTCTTCTTCTCTCCCCCCCCCCCGGCCGCTATCTTCTCTCGCCCTCCTCCCCCCCCCCCCCGGCCGCTCTCTTCTCCTTCTCTCCCCCCCCCCCGGCCGCTCTCTCTTCTTCTCTCCTCTCCCCCCCCCCCCCGGCCGCTCTCTCTTCTTCTTCCCACTCACCCCCAGGGCCGTCTCTTTTTCTTCATCTCCCTCTCTCCCTCCCCCCCCCCCCAGCCGCTCTCTTTCTTCTTCCCCCCCCCCCCGGCCGCTCTCTTCTCCTCTCCCTCCCCCCCCCCCCCCCGGGCACGCCTCTCTTTTCTCATCCCTCTCCCCCCCCCCCCCGGCCGTCTCTCTTCTTCTCTTCTCTCCCCATGGGGGGGCCCGCTCTCTCTTCTCCTCTCCCCCCGCTCTCTCTTCTCCTCTCCCCTCCCCCACCCCCCCCGGCGCTCTCTCTTCTCTCTCCCTCTCTTCCCCGCCGCTCTCTCTTCTCCTCTCACTTCTCTCCCCCCCCCCCCGGCCGCTCTCTCTTCTCCTCTCCCTCTCTTCTTCTCTCCCCCCCCCCCGGCGCTTCTCTTCTTCTCTCCCTCTCCCCCCCGGCCGCTCTCTACTTCTCCTCTCCCTCCCCCCCCCCCCCCGGCCGCTCTCTCTTCTCCTCTTCTCCCTACCCCCCGGCGCGTATCTCTGTCTTCTCTCACTCTCTTCCCCCCCCCCCGGCCGCTCTCTCTTCTCCTCTCCCTCTCTTCCCCCCCCCCCCGGCCGCTCTCTCTTCTCCTCTCACCTCTCTTCCCCCCCCCCCCCGGCCTGCTCTCTCTTCTCATCTCCCTCCCCCCCCCTCACCGGCGCTCTTCGGCTCCTCTCTCTCCCCCCCCCGGCCGCTCTCTCTTCTTCTCTCCCTCTCTCCCCCCCCCCCTTCCCCCCGGCCGCTCTCTCTTCTTCTCTCCTCCTCTTCCCCCCCCCCCCCCGGCGCTCTCTCTTCAATCTACTCCCTTCTCCCCCCTCCACCCCACCCGGCCGCTCTCTCTTCTTCTCTCCCTCTCTCCCCCCCTCCCACTCCCACCCCCGGCCGCTCTCTTCTTCTTCTCTCCCCCCTCCCCCCCCCCCGGCCGCTCTCTCTTCTTCTTCTCCCTATCTCTCTCCCTCCCCCCCCACCCCCCGGCCACTCTTTTTCATCTCTCCCTCTCTCTCCCCTCCCCCCCCCCCGGCCGCTCTCTCTTCTTATTCTCCCTCCCCCCCCCCGGCGCTATCTTCTTCTTCTCTCCCTCTCTCCACCCCCCCCCCCCGGCCGCTCTCTCTTCTTCTTCCCTCCTCCTCCCCCCCCCCCCCGGCCGCTCTCTCTTCTTCTTCTCTCTCCCCCCCCCCACCCGGGCCGCTCTCTCTTCTTCTCTCCCTCACTCTCCCCCCCCCCCCCCCGGCCGCTCTCTTTCTTCTCTCTCCCTCTCTCACCCTCCCTCCCCCTCCCTCTCCGCCGCTCTCTTCTTCCTCTCCCCCCCCCCCCCGGCCGCTTCTCTTCTTCTCGTCTCTCGAAACCCCCCCCCCCCCCCCCGGCGCGCTCTCTTCGTCTTCTTCTCGCTCTCTCTTCTTCCCTCACACCTGTATAACCATGGCTGTTTGCTCCATTGATATGAAGTCTTGTCCTGTGTTCTGTCAGGTGACATTTTATTGAAGCCGATCATTGAGGCGGCAGGAAAGGACATCAGTCACTGGTTCAATGTGAAGACGGGAGATGTAAGTGTCCATTACTGTAGGAGTCGTTTCCAGCCCTGACGGTTATATCATAGGATCCCTTGTTTAACCCTTTAAAGCAGACCTCAGGTTATAAAACAAAAACCAGCAGGAGAAGCAAAAAAATGAACTTTGTATTATATTTTGTCACGGAAAAATGCTTCCATTCCTCACTCTCAGCCTCCTGCTTTCTTATCGGTGCACTGATAAATCCCTCAGGGAATCACTGAGCCCTCAGCTTACAGATGCCCATAGAAGTCTATGGAGAGGGAAGTGGAGGGAGACAGACACATTGAGATGGTGGTAGCTGTATAGTGAGTGTCACCTCACTGCTCCTTAGTAGGCAGGGTTCACACGGCTTATACGGTGTATTGTGGGACGTATTTCGCCCGCAATTACAGGCAAGGTGTCAGGCGGGCGGGGCGCCGGCTGCCCAATGACTTCATTATTATAAGGCGCGTATACATGCGTGGAATAATTTGACATGTCACTTCTCTCCCCGCATAACTGTTTTGTCATGAGCGAGGGAGAGGAGGACGTATTCATAGATCTCTATGAGTTACAGTAATGACTGGGAGGATTTTCGATCGTTTGTGTGCGCTGTTGGAGGTGATTACGGGCTGATATTCTTTCTCAGTTCTTTGTGGTGAAACATAGACACTTACTGTCTCAGAGCTCCATGATGCTGACGTGACCCTCACCTGCCATATAGGTCGATCGAGGTGATGCTGTTATAACTTGTACACTCTCAGTACTGATATGAAATACCTTAGTCATTCACCTGCTTTTGGTTTTTAGTTAATATTAAAGTGTGGTTGGGGGTGGGAATGTATAAGTGATGTATGGTTGCAAATTTTTTCCTTGGAGATTCACCTACTGATGTCGCCGTATCAGGGGCGGGCTCGGAGGGGGGGTGGGTTTGCGGTGGCGTTTGGGGTGAGGCGGGTTGGGGGAGGACACGACGACCACGGAAACCAGACGAGCGAGACGAGGGAGAACAGACGACAAAGGGAACCGATCAGAGCGAGCAGCGGGCAGACAAGAAGAACAAAGGAAAAGAGAGAGAGAGAGAAGGGAGAAAGAGAAACAGGCCACAAGAGCGAGCGCAGCGGGCAGCTAGCGCCCCTGGAACAGAGCAGCGAGCGCGAGGCGACGGCACCGCGCCCCCACGGCACCACGGCGCGCAGGAAGGGAGTAGAGCCACAGGACACCGACGAGCGGCGAGGTCGACACGCGCCCCAAGGCCCGCGCGAGCGCGAGGGCGAACAGAGCACCGGACAAGCAGAGCGCGCGGGCGCCAGCGACCCCCAGGACCGCACGGAGAGAGAGCAGCGACGCAGCGCGATCGCGGGCGCACCTGAGACCACACACCGGCCACCACGCGCGCGAGACACGAGTACAAAGGCCGCGAGCGAGACCGAGCAAACAACGGACAGCGCGAGAGAGCGCAGCAGCGAGAGCGGGCGCCAGCGCCACCCAGGACACAGAGCGGCGCGAGGTAGGGCAGAGAGACGGGCGAACACGAGCCACACCTGGCACCGCGAGACGCAGCGACCGCGGGAGCGCCGAGGGAGCACCGATAAAACCGGCACACGAGAGCAGAGAGAAGCGGGAAGCAAAACCCCCTCATCAACGGGCACCCGTCTATTTTGTCTCCCTCTCCCCCTTCCGATCTCTCCTCTCTCTCTCTGTCTCCCTCTCCCCCCCGTCCTCTCTCTCTCTCTCTCTCTGTCTCCCTCTCCCCCCCGTCCCTCTCTCTCTCTCTCTCCCTCTCCCCCCGTCCCCTCTCTCTCTCTCTGTCTCCCTCTCCCCCCGTCCCCTCTCTCTCTTCCCTCTCCCCCCGTCCCCTCTCTCTCTCTCTCTGTCTCCCTCTCCCCCCGTCCCCTCTCTCTCTCTCTCTCTCTGTCTCCCTCTCCCCCCCCCTCTCTCTCTCTCTCTCTGTCTCCCTCTCCCCCCGTCCCCTCTCTCTCTCTCTCTCTGTCTCCCTCTCCCCCCGTCCCCTCTCTCTCTCTCTGTCTCCCTCTCCCCCCGTCCCCTCTCTCTCTCTCTGTCTCCCTCTCCCCTCGTCCCCTCTCTCTCTCTCTGTCTCCCTCTCCCCTCGTCCCCTCTCTCTCTCTCTCTGTCTCCCTCTCCCCCGCCCTCTCTCTCTCTCTCTGTCTCCCTCTCCCCCGTCTCCCTCTCTCTCTCTCTCTGTCTCCCTCTCCCCCCTCGTCCCTCTCTCTCTCTCTCTGTCTCCCTCTCCTCCCCGTCCCCTCTTTCTCTCTCTCTGTCTCCCTTCCCTCACGTCCCCTCTTCTCTCTCTCTCTGTCTCCCTTCCCCGTCCCCTCTCTCTCTGTCTCTCCGCTCCCCTCGTCCCCTCTCTCTCTCCCTCTCTCTCCGCTCGTCCCCTCTCTCTCTCTCTTCTCTCTCCGCTCGTCCCCTCTCTCTGTCTCCCTCTCCCCTCGTCCCCTCTCTCTGTCTCCCTCTCCCCCCCTCCCCTCTCTCTGTCTCCCTCTCCCCGTCCCCCTCTCTCTTTCTCTGTCTCCCTCTCCCCCTCGTCCTCTTCTCTCTCTGGTCTCCCTTCCCCCGTCCCCTCTCTCTCTCTCTCTGTCTCCCTCTCCCCCCGTCCCCTCTCTCTCTCTCTGTCTCCCTCTCCCCCCGTCCCCTCTCTCTCTCTCTCTCTGTCTCTCTCCCCCGTCCCCCTCTCTTTCCCTCTCTCTCTCTCTCTCTCGCTCTGTCTCCCTCTCCCCCCGTCCCCTCTCCTCTCCCCCGTCCCCTCTCTCTCTCTCTCTCTCTCTCTCTCTGTCTCCCTCTCCCCCCGTCCCCTCTCTCTCTCTCTCTCTCTGTCTCCCTCTCCCCCCGTCCCCTCTCTCTCTCTCTCTCTCTCTCTCTCTCTCTGTCTCCCTCTCCCCCCCCGTCCCCTCTCTCTCTCTCTCTTCCTCTCCCTCTCCCCCTCGTCTCCCTCTCCCCCCTCCCCTCTCTCGCTCTCTCTCTTCCTCTCCCTCTCCCCCCCGTCCCCTCTCTCTCTCTCTCTTCCTCTCCCTCTCCCCCTCGTCTCCCTCTCCCCCGTCCCCTCTCTCTCTCTCTCTCTTCCTCTCCCTCTCCCCCTCGTCCCCTCTCTCTTCCTCTCCCTCTCCCCCCCTCTCCCTCTCCCCCCCCCCGTCCCCCTCGTCCCCTCTCCCTCTCCCCCCCGTCCCCCTTGTCCCCTCTGCCTGGATTTATACATTTTGGGATACCTACAACTTTTAGATCCATTTTGGTCAGATCCTGGTAAAATCCTGATATTTTTATGGCACGGGTTAAATTAGGGATAACTTTATAGTTCAGGTTGTTCCAGGTTGGGGAATAGCTTTGTGGTGTCCTTATTCTTAATTTCATTGCATATGCGGTGGTGCCAGATGCAGTAGATGACAGACACCAACGGCGCCCATTGGACCTAATTGACTGACATGGGGTCTGTCTGCGCTACTGCTTCCATTGTTTTTAATTCAATATAGGACAGAGACTCCTAAATGTTCCTCAAATGTGGCTTTTACTTGTGATCACTCATGTATTATGCTACAATACATGGTCGACATGGAGTGCCTTGCGCTTGTTACCATGGTAACTGAGAGGCACCCCATAACAGCATAGAGACAAGGAGCTACTCCTTAAATCGCATGGTCCCTATTGACCGTGACAGCTAACGGGTTAAACGCCAAAAATGATGAGCTTGATTACTGTAGTAAGCCCCCGGCCGTCATAACTGAGCTCCTGCCGACATTTGTTGTACCCATAGGTCATGAGCAGGAAGGGGTTGCTGCAAACTGACTCTAATCTGTGAAACACCCGTGGGGTCGATATACTCACTGCAGCCCTGGATATATTCTTTAAGGGGTGTAGTTCCCAATATGAGGTCTTTTCAGGGGTGTTTATTAACGCCTTAACGACCGCCCACCGTCTTTTGACGTCGCTGCAGACATCAGAGCTTGCGGCCCTGATCCCAGCACAGTTCCTGCAAGCACCGGGGGAACGGGAGAAACCTCCGCCCCCCGATGCTGTAACCCTTTGATTGCTGCAGTTTGTCACCGAGCGACTATCAAAGGGGTTCCCCTGCTCTGTCGGGTGATCGAACGGCCGGTGACTCGACAGAGCGCGGGAGCTGCTGCACAGTCAGCCCCGGGGGACCTTGAGTGGCCCCAGGGCTGTCTGTGTAACAAGCCAGTGATCAGGGCAGACTATGAGCTGCCCTGATCACTGCCTTCATGAGATTAAAAAAAAAAAGAGTAAAAAACATAAAAAGTGTATAATAAAATAAAAATAAATGTTTAATAAAAAATAATTGTGCCTACATTACACACTCACAAAATAAAACCTACACATATTAGTATCCACACGGACCGTTAATAACTGTAGAATTATATTTAACATAGTTATTAAGATGTGAAATGTGAATGGTGTAAAGGAAAATTGAGTAAAAATGAAAAAAAAATTTCTGGCAATAATTTAATAAGTGCACTTAAACTATTCCCCCATAAAGTACCGCTTGGTCTCGAATAAAAGAGGACACTCATCCAACTTCGTCACTGAAAAAATAAAAAAGTTACAACTGTTTAAACACCAGGAGGTGAAAACTAAAAAAATGTTGTGGACCGATTTGATATCTCTATCATTGACATTAGGTGTCTATAGTATATTTTTGTGCTTGGGACGTGCCGCTCTCTCGTTGTTCTGCGCGTCTATTGGATGTGAGAGGTGCGACTGGAGTGAGGTAGGAATGAGACTTATAGCGTCAATAGGGGAGACTGTTTGTACTACGGATAATATTTGCTGTCCTTTGCAGCATGCTATCTCTATATTACTGAGGAGAGGAGATTTGAGCTCTGTTATGAGCTTATATATGTATATCTTGTGATTTTTACTGTTGATTCAATAAAGCATATTGAAAAAGAAAAAAAAAAATGTTCTGGTCATTAACTACTTTTCAGGCGTTCGGCTTAAGGGGTTAAGTTTTAGCACCTTAGGGCAGGGGTTCCCCAACTCCAGTCCTCAGGCCCCACCGACGGGCCATGTTTTCTGGCTTTCCTCGGCATTGCACCGGTGATATCATTATGGTCGGTGCCTTCTGTGGGAGATCCTGAAAACATGACCTGTTGGTGGCTCCTGAGGACTGGAGTTGGGGAACACTGCCTTAGGGCGTCCGCAAACCTTGTATCACTGTGATCCTGTGCCACCTCTAGGGGGAGCTCCCTGCATACACTTTTATCATTGGGAGGGGTATTCCTTCGTATGAGTGAGCTCCTCATTATAACATCTACTTTCTTTCACTCGCTCAAATATCTCCACAGATCAAGACCCACATAGACCCGCAGACCGGCTGCCTGAAGTACTACACCCCTCAGGGACGTTTCCTCCATGTTCCACCTTCCCTTCCCTGTTCAGATTGGGACACCAACTTTGGGCGGCCCTGGTGGCGAGACTCCTCCTATGAAGTCGGCATTTTGTCGTCCAAAACCAGGATCCTCCGAATCATTAACACATTGACATCCCAAGAGCATACACTAGAGGTGAGTCTGTGAAGGCAACCTGCAGGGTGATACAGGCAGAAGGGAGCTATGAGTCTCCTCCCCCTGCAGGGTGATACAGGCAGAAGGGAGCTAGAGTCTCCTCCCCCTGCAGGGTGTTACAGCAAAAGGGGATATAGTTCCCCCCCCTGCTGGGTGATACAGACAGAAGGGAGCTATGAGTCTCCTCCCCCTGCAGGGTGATACAGACAGAAGGGAGCTATGAGTCTCCTCCACCTGCAGGGTGAAAACAGACAAAAGGGGAAAGCTATGAGTCTCCTCCCCTGCAGGGTGAACAGGCAGAAGGGAGCTAGGAGTCTCCGCCCCCTGCAGGGTGATACAGACAGAAGGGAGCTATGAGTCTCCTCCCCTGCAGGGTGAAACAGACAGAAGGGAGCTATGGGGCTCCTCCCCTGCAGGGTGTTTCAGACAGAAGGGAGCTATGAGTCTCCTCCCCTGCAGGGTTGATACGGGACAAAAGGGGAACAATGATTTCCCTCTCCCCCTGCGGGTAAATACAGGCAAAAAGGAGCTATGAGTTCTCCTCCTCCTGCAGGTGATACAGACAGAAGGGAGCTATGAGTCTCCTCCACCTTCAGGGTAATACAGACAGAAGGGGCTATGAGGCTCCTCCCCCTGAAAGGGTGATACAACCAGAAGGGAGCTATGAGTCTACTCCCCCTGCAGGTGATACAGGCAGAAGGGAGCTATGATCTCCTCCCCCTGCAGGGTGTTACTGACAGAAGGGAGCTATGAGTCTCCTCCCCCTGCAGGGTGATACAGACAGAAGGGAGCAAAGAGTCTCCTCCTCCTGCTGGGTGTAACGGGAAAGAAGGGAGCTATGAGTCTCCTCCCCCTGCAGGGTGATACAGGCAGAAGCTAGTGAGTCCCTCCTCCCTGGGTGAACAGACAGAAGGGAGCAGAGTCTCCTCCCCCTGCAGGGTGATACAGAAAAGAGGACCCTATGAGTCCCTCCCCCTGCGGGGTTGATACAGGCAGAAGGGAGCTATGAGTCTCCTCCCCCTGCGGGTGATACAGACAGAAGGGAGAAAAAGAGTCTCCTCCCCCTGCAGGGGATACAGACAGAAGGGAGCTATGAGCCCTCCTCCCCCTGCAGGGTGATACAGGCAGAAGGGAGCTATGAGCCCTCCTCCCCCTGCAGGGTGATAGAAGGAACTATGAGTCCCTCCCCCCCTGCGGGGTTGATAGAAGGGAGCTAGAGTCTCCTCCCCCCCTGCAGGGTGATACAGAGAGAAGGGAGCTATGAGTCTCCTCCTCCCCTGCAGGGTGTAGGAAGGGAGCAATGAGTCTCCTCCCCCCCCTTTGCAGGGTGATACAGACAAAAGGGGAGCAAGAGTCTCCTCCTCCCCTGCGGGGTGTTTACAGCAGAAGGGAGCTATGAGTCTCCTCCCCTGCAGGGTGATACAGACAGAAGGGAGCTTGAGTCTCCTCCTCCTGCGGGTGATACAGACAGAAGGGAGCAAAGAGTCTCCCCCCCCTGAGGGTGATACAGACAGAAGGGAGCTATGATCTCCTCCTCCCCTGCAGGGTGTAGAAGGGGAGCTATGAGTCTCCTCCCCCCTGCAGGGTGATACAGAGAAGGGAGCTAGGAGTCTCCTCCCCCTGCAGGGTTTGGATACAGAAGAAGGGAGCTAGGAGTTCCTCCCCTGCAGGGTGATACAGAAGAAGGGAGCTAGGAGTCCCTCCTCCTGCAGGGTGATACAGAAGAAGGAGTTATGATCCCTCCCCCTGCAGGGTGATACAGACAGAATGGGGCTATGAGCTCCTCCCCTGCAGGGTGTTTACAGACAGAAGGGAGCTATGAGTCTCCTTCCCCCTGCAGGTGATAAAAGGGGACTAGAGTCTCCTCCCCCCTGCAGGTGATACGGGCAGAAGGGAGCTATGAGTCTCCTCCCCCTGCAGGGTGATACAGACAGAAGGGAGCTAGAGTCTCCTCCCCCTGCGGGTGAAAAGAAGGGAGCTATGATTTCTCCCCCCCCCTGCTTGGTGATTGTAGGGAGCTATGAGTCTCCTCCTCCCCCTGCAGGGTGATAGATGGGAGCTATGAGTCTCCTCCCCCTGCAGGGTGATAGAAGGGAGCTATGAGTCTCCTCCTCCTGCAGGGTGATAGAAGGGAGCTATGAGTCTCCTCCCCCTGCAGGGTGATACAGGTATAATCCTATGCCCTGGGTGTTGCAGGTGTGTTCGGAGGAGACTATATGGGAGATCCTGGCCCGGTATTTGCCCTACAATGCCCATGCTGCCAGCTATACATGGAAATACTGCGGGCTGCCTCTGGACATGGAGCTGACGCTGGAGGAGAACGGGGTGCGGGACGAGGATGACGAGTTTGAGGAGCTGAAGATGGACGGCGACTCCCACACTCCCAGCCTGCACCTGTACTACAACGATGATCTGACAGAACTGTGAGGCCAAAATCTCAACTCTCCAGAATAAGTGCTGAAGCCAATGTACACGGGAGTCACTCTGGACCAGTCACGTGCCATCTCCTCATGTGCCCAATAAAATACCTGCTTTTCCATACATAGACGGGGGTGACGCGCTCTTATTTTGAGGGGTTTTGGGTGAAAAGTGTAAATACTTTATGGGACGTACTACAGGAACCAGTTTTGATTAATGTGGGTCAGAACAAAAAAAATATGGTGGAATCTACTTCCCTCCCTAGCTCTTGGCTCCCACTTCCTGCTAAGGCAGTGGGTGGATCTACAGCTGCAGGCTCCCACTTCCTGGTAAGGCTGTGGGTGAGTCGACAGCTGAATGCTCCCACGACCTGGTAAGGCTGTGGGTGGTTCTACAGCTCCAGGCTCCCACTTCCTGTGCAGGCTGTAGGTGGTTCTACAGCTTCAGGCTTTTACTTCCTGTTCAGGCTGTGGGCTGGGCTACAGTAGTGATTGACATTTCGGCTCTGCTAGCTCCTATTCCTAGCTGTGCCTGTTACAGGGACATGACTAATGAAGGGGATGTAAAAAACAATGACATGCAGCAATCCAATAACGAAAAATGGAGAAGGATCCGGCAAAAGCTGCACAAACACATAGAGACACGCCTGTGTTGGGCATCTGCTGATGCGTTTCAGGTTCCTCTGAACCATTGTTCACAGCTAGCAATAAATAATGACCCCGTCCAAGCAGGATATCTGGCTATAAATGTGAGCTAGCAGACATGTCATGACAGGAAGTTTCTTATGTAAGAGTTATCTTATACCACCTTTTATCTGTGTCTTTACATACAAAAATAACAGTGTCTCTGCAGAGCTGATTGCAGGGCACAAAGCTACTAAGATTCTCTAGCAACTCTAAAGGGTTAAAGCTTCTCTCAGTAAGCGCCCATCCTGCTGATGAGACACAGTAGGGACTCGCCAGCTATAGCAAAGAGATGGTCGGCAACAAACTGTAAAAAAAAAGTAGCAGATTAAAAAAAATTGCTAAATGTTTAACCCCTTTAAGCACCGGGCCAGAGACGACCTTAATGTCGCAGCTAAATATTTCCGCTTTTGCCTCCCTGCGTTTCAACATAACTTTTTACATTTTTTTTCTATGACGCAGTTGTATGAGAATTTGTTTTATGCGGGACAAGTATTTTTTTGGGGGGTGGAGTAGTTTGAGTTGACATAGAAATGACTGGGTAATTTTTTTAAATGAAGAGTTTTTTTTCTGCTTTCGTTTTTTTAAAGTTACACAATTTTATTTTTATTTATACCACTCACATTTCACACTAAATAATTTGTTAGATTAATTCTACTGGTTATTACGGTTGTGTGGATACCTAATATGTGTAGGTTTTTTTTTCTGTGCGTAATGTAAGCAGAATATTTTTTATTTTATTTTTTTCCCACACTTATTTTTTTTTTTTTACTTTTTTTAATCCCATTAAGGAATAACCAGATTATTCTTTTTTTTTTTTTAACACACTTTTAATGTATTAGCATACTCCTATTACATTACACTATGGGCAACACGTATGAAAACCATCTAGGTCTAAAACTCACTTTGTGCCCATAGCAACCAATCAGAGCACCCCTTTCATTTCTGCAGAGCACTATATGAAATGAGAGAGGCGCTCTGGTTGCTATGGGTAACAAAGTGAGTTTTAGACCTAGATGGTTTTCATACATGTGGCCTTATGTGTCAGTATGGCACGGGCTGCTGTTGGGGTAACACACAGTGTGCCCTAACAGCAGGCTTGATATACTGAAGGCGCTGGGGCTACTCTGACCCCAGGGCTGACTGTATAGATATTTGCCAGGGTCCATCCTGCACTGGGAATCCTGGTGACCCGAAGGAGCAGGGGAATCCGCTTTGGTTATGCTGCAGTCACGGACCACGCGGTAATCAAAGTGTTAAACAGCGGAGATCGGAGGCTTCCTCCTTTTTATCACCTTATGATACAATAATTTAGCTATTGAGGTAGAACAGACACTGACAAGCAAAAGGGTAACAATGTTTTGATCTTTTGAACACTTGTGGGTAGAGTTGAAGAAGAAGCTGTATTTGATCCAAGTCAGTCGCACCAACATTGGAATGTGTAGAAGAGACCTGGGATCAGATTTTGGTCAAGATGTGCTTGATTCTGATCCAGAGCCCAGAAGGATTCAGGCAGAGCTGAAAACCAAAGGGGGATTTACCAAATACTAACAAAATAATAAACATTAACACTTTGATTTTTAGGAGCAAAAAAGTAACAATGCAGTTACAGGAAAGAATCTGCAGAACTAAGCAATGCTAAAAAACTTGCAGGTCACATTTATGTATAAGATGGGTAAAATGGGCTGTATATAAAATTACAGTAGCCTCATGTACAACTGTAGGTGGAGGGGGAGATATGGAGCCTGAAAGTCACAAGTTCAAACCATTGTTACCCTTTTGCTTGTCAGTGTAAAATATATTTATTGGATACGACTTTTGAACACAAAAAAATTGTAAATATGCAAAACACTGCAGGGAAAATTTGTGGGTCTCTGAATTTGTTCTGCGAAATAGTATAGCCTCCATCAGATCCTGCATACATGACCTCACATCTGATCTCATTTCCAGGCTAGAGAACGGCCTCTCTACACTAACTTGGGATGGGGGTAAAGCGGTGACCACAGGGGCAACATCTCTAACACTGTCAGGGTATAAAGGAATTGCCTCAGCCACAGTCAGTTTTGATGAATGGTTGATCTTCTACTTCTTTGAAAGCAGGTGAAACATTTTCCTGAAATCTGTTTGCCCTGGGCGCCGAATCGTTTCCCCTGGGGCAGCGCTGTGCCTGCTCCCGGTCATCAATTCCACTCCTCCTGTGCTGAGGCTGAAGATATGGGACAGCACTGGCCGCGACCCAATTCCTCTTGCTCTTGCACTCAATCAACTGGACAACTATTATTATTCTGGGAGTTGGGTCCATTTTATGACGACTCCGACTCCTGCAAAATAGGCACCGACTCCACAGCCCTGGTAGCGGGTGCCAGTTGATGGGCTTGGACGTCCACTAAAATATCAATGATGATCAAGCTCCAAAGAGAGAATACACTTTAAAGTGAAAAATGTACATGTACAATGTCAGATGAGGCGAATAGGATCGAAAAATGGCCACAAGAAATGTGTGAATTGTTAAGTTCCAAGGACGACACCTGTATAACTTATGGGGAAGAACGCGGTACTGATGTTCCCAACATTAAAAGCAAAATGAAGACCACGAATAATGAGAGAGATTAGTACAGATAAAGCACGTCCTTACATAGAACATCACTTTCTAGGATGAGGACAGCAACTTCTTTGGGTCATATACTTACACACAATGGACCAGAAAAAAAGAAAATGAAACCCTTACCGGATGCCCAAAGGGGCTGCTCATCCTGGCACATGTAAGAGCAGTTCAGGACTTGTAGTACCGCACCGCACTGTACTGTAGAGAGGTGCTATAGACCGCTAATCACTGCATGCACCTCACTAATACATGTAAGAGCAGTACAGGACATGTAGTACCGCACTGTACTGTAGAGAGGCGCTATAGATCAATCACTGCATGCACCTCACTAATACATGTAAGAGCAGTACAGGATATGTAGTACCGCACTGTACTGTAGAGGCGCTATATACCATCAATCACTGCATGCACCTCACTAATACATGTAAGAGCAGTACAGGACATGTAGTACCGAACTGTACTGTAGAGGCGCGATATACCATCAATCACTGCGTGGACCTACTAATACATGTAAGAGCAGTACAGGACATGTAGTACCGCACTGTACTGTAGAGAGGTGCTATAGACTACCAATCACTGCATGCACCTCACTAATACATGTAAGAGCAGTACAGAATGTAGTACCGCATTTACTGTAGAGAGGCGCTATAGACCGCCAATCACTGCATGCACCTCACTAATACATGTAAGAGCAGTACAGGATATGTAGTACTGCACTGTACTGTAGGGAGGTGCCATAGACCGCCAATCACTGCATGCACCTCACTACTACATGTAAGGGCAGTACAGGACATGTAGTACCGCACTGTCTGTAGAGAGAGAGGTGCTGTAGACCACCAATCACTGCATGTACCTCACTAATACATGTAAGAGCAGTACAGGACATGTAGTACCGCACTGGACTGTAGAGAGGCGCTATAGACTGCCAGTCACTGCATGCATCTCACTAATACATGTAAGAGCAGTACAGGACATGTATTACTGCACTGTACTGTAGAGAGGTGCTATAGACCACCAATCACTGCATGCACCTCACTAATACATATAAGAGCAGTACAGGATATGTAGTACCGCCTGTAATTAGAGAGGTGCTATAGACTACCAGTCACTGCATGTAACTCACTAATACATATAAGAGCAGTACAGGACATGTAGTACTGCACTGTACTGTAGAGAGACGCTATAGACTGCCAGTCACTGCATGTAACTCACTAATACAGAGGTTTTACAGGTAAAATGTCCATGATAATTGTCCGGATCAGTGTCTGGGCCATTGTACACTGAAATCACACTCAGCAATGATTTATAACAAAGAAGCACAAACAGGGAAATTCTTTGAGGTTTGGGAACAATTTATTACAGCATTTATGACAGATGTGGAGATTCACTCCTTTATGCAGCCATTCTCAGGGACAACGTGGTACTTGGGACATAATCAGATGGCAGGGTCCCTAGGAAGACTCCAGATAAATAGTCAAAGGGCTGAGGTCTAATAGTAAGAGAGAGATGGCTTGCAAAACTTTGTTCTGCTCATCAACTTGTGTCAAATCTGCCCAAGATAATCAGACTCCAGTTTGTTATAATTCATTTGATGTTATAGAAGTGTTATAACTTGTATGGAATTATAGGTTTTATATGCCTTTTAAGCAACAAGTCAAATTTAAATGTCTAGTAACTTGGCAGTGTATCATTTTACTCTTGTCATGTATCAGCCAGTACCTGATTGTCATCGTTTAATGTTTGTATTTAAAGAAAATTTATAAAAGAATAAAAATTATCATGATAAAAAAAAAAAAAGAAATCACACTCAACATACAATGTCCTGGGAAGGACCATTCTGTGTTGAAAATATTGTATCCTGGGGCCATTGTAACTTGAGGGAGCACTGTACTATATACGGCAGGATGTACTTTGATGGCAGCTACGGAGGCCTGCATTGATAACCGAGCATCACTGGGTGGAGGATCGGGGGACCCGCAGTTTGATCATTTAGATGCTGTTTACTGTATTTTTTTTTTAATTTTTAAAATTGCAAGGGGGTTCTGAGCTTTTAATTTCTTTTTTTTTACTTGACCACTAGGGGCGCAATTGCTTGTACACTGTTCTCCATCAGAATAGCATTGTAACATAGCTCTCCTTGTACACCCAGGGTGTAATAGGAGCACTAATACTGCAGTCATGGAGGCTTTTATTAGGCCCTCAGCTGCCATGACACCCAGCTTGGGGGGTGCAATGGAATTTTTTATAATCATCTTAAACCGCAGTCAAGCCATCAATACACAGTAGAATATCGATCTTTGCAGACGATACTAAGCTCTGTAAAGTAATCAACACAATAGAGGATAATATGTTATTATAAAGGGATCTGGATAAGTTGGAGGCCTGGGCAGGGAAATGGCAGATGAGGTTTAACACAGATAAATGCAAGGTTATGCACATGGGGAGGAATATCCATTACATGATTACATGTTAAATGGAAAAACACTGGGTAAAAGTGACATGGAGAAGGACTTGGGAATCCTGGTGGACAGTAAACTTAATTGTAGCAGCCAGTGTCAGGCAGCAGCAGCCAAAGCAAATAGGATCATGGGGTGCATTAAAAGGGGCATAAATGCACATGATGAGAACATTATTCTCCCATTATACAAGTCACTGGTTAGACCACACATGGAATATTGTGTACAGTTTTGGGCAACAGTGCACAGGAAAGACATTGTAGAGCTTGAACAGGTACAAAGGCGGGCAACAAAAATAATAAAAGGACTGGGTGGACTACGATACCCAGAAAGATTAGCAAGGTTAGGGTTATTTAGTTTAGAGAAAAGAAGGCTTCAGGGGGGACATAATAAATATGTTTAAATATATCAAAGGTCAATATAGAGATCTCTCCCAAGATTTATTTTATACACAGGTACTGTATCTAGAACAAGGGGGCGTCCTCTACGTCTTGAGGAACGAAAGTTTCTACATAAAACATAGAAAGGGATTCTTTACTTGTAAGAGCAGTGAGACTATGGAATTCTCTGCCAGAGGAACTTGTCATGGTGAATTCAATAACGGAGTTCAAAAAGGGTTTGGATGCATTTCTGGAGCGTAATAATATAACAAGTTATAGTGACTAGGATTCGGGAGAGGGGTCATTGATCCAGGGATTTTTTCTGATTGCCAGTTTGGAGTCGGGAAGGAATTTTTCCCTAAAATGAGGACAATTGGGTTTCTACCTCTTTGGGGGGGTTTTTGCTTTCCTCTGGATCAACCCCCTTACACAACAGGCTGAACTGAGGACACTTGTCTTTTTTTAGCCTTCCCAACTATGAAAATAAAAATGTCTAAACCCGCTGGAAACAAAAGTGAGAACCCCAATTTGACAACAAATTTTATACCCCCTAAGTGACAAAAAAAAAGTGAGTAACCCCTAAGTACAAAAAAACGGATCACCCTAAGTGCAACAAAAGTGAGTACACCCTAAGTGACAAAAAGTGGTACCCCCCAAGGACAAAAAAAGTGAAAACCCCCCTAAGGACAACAAAAAGGAGTACACCCCAAGGACAACAAACTTAACACCCCAATGACAAAAAAGTGAGAACACCCCAATGCCCAAAAACGGAGAAACACCCATAAGTAAAAGGGCAATTGTGCCAAATTGCCATTTTCCTCCACGGTTCATGTGACTTTTAATGCACAAGGTCACGGGTGTGAATGGGGAACAGGTTTGTTAAATCGGTTTATCCTCTCACACTTTTCCATCTGGTCACTAAGTTCAACTGGCCCCTCATGGCAAAGACAATCTGAGGATCTGAAAAAAAAAAAATTTAAAATTCTCTACGAAAAAAGGCCGAGGCTATAAAAAATTGAAACCCTGAACTGAGCGCGCGGGGGGGCCAAGACCATACGCGGTTTAACAACACGGGTTTCACTGAACGGCCCCACCATGGGCGACCGGGGAAGGTGATCATATTCTACACATATCCAAATGAGTGCGCCAGCATTGCTGTAATTACGGGTAGGGGGTTCACCCGTCAGGCTCTTAAATGCGCCCCTAAAATGGATCTGGTTTTTTTTCCCAAAAGGAAGCCTCTTTAAAGATGCAAAGAAAGCCACAAACAGTTGCTGAAGACAACAAACAAGGACAGGTTGGGGAACCTGTCCTTTGCTCGATAACCCAAAGATAAACTCATTTGGTTCAGTTGGTGTAAGCGGCAACAGGTAGGGAGTACAAAGACAAGTGTGTCTGCTACAGCAAGCATGGTGGTGGAGTGTCATGGTTTTGGGCTACAGTTTTACGCCGTGGGGGTGCTACAGTTCTTTGAGGAACCCATGAATGACAACATGTACTGTAACATCCTGAAGCAGAGCATATCCCCTCCCTTCTGGGCCCCGGGGGCTATCCAACATAAACGCCCCCAAAACACCCCCAAGACGACCACTCCCTTTGGGAAAAAAGAGAAGAGGGTAAAGGTGCGGACTGGGCCCAAACGCTTCGATTTTAAAAACCCATGGACAAACTGGACTTTTTTGGGAAAAGGGAAAGCAGAACAGGGAAAAATAACACAACGGGGCAAGGTATTTTGGGTTCCTAACAAATGACCTATAGCCCCCCCCCTCCATACCTCCTTGCCCCCCCCTTTCTGCCTGGGGTGAATCACCTTAGGGGGCGCCTACCTTTTTCTTCCCTTTTCCCGACCCTGGCTTCCCCCACTTTCCATGGAAAGGGGAAAGAATACTGTAATTCGGCGCGCATTTTTTTCCCCAAAAACCGCAAAAATGCATTAAATACCCAGCCGTTGAACACACCCTTAGACACCACAATGATCACGGCGTCTGAGCACCGCTTCTGACTCCAATTGGCACACCTGCGGCAAGATCACTGGGTGCTGATCGATTTACATGTGAAGGCTCCCATCGCCGCCATGTCTGCAATTCTGACACTTCCTGCCCCCAGGCAGATAGAGCTAGAGCGGTCATCTTCTATGCTCTTCTACATTTAACAATGCAGAAAATAAAAAAATGACGAGCCCCAAATGGTCAAGGGCCCCAAGGGGCTTTTATTACATTAAAAAAATAAAAAAAAATTTTTAAGTAAAATAAAAAAAATATTTTTCACAAATTGGATCGCCGATCCTAAAAACAATGAATTAAAAAATTAAATTTTTCAGAATCTGAACACTGCAGAAGGAAAAAAAAATCACAAAATTGCGAGGTTTTTTTTACAAAAAAAATTTTTAAAAAAAACCAAAAATTGGATCTAGGATTTTACAACCTGCAGAATAAAGATAAATCATCATTTGTACCAAAGAGTGAACACTGTAAAAACAAAATCCCGTCAAACATGGCGCAAGTACTTTTTTCCTCCCACTTAGAATCTACTGGGAAATCAGAAAAAAAATCTATGGTCCCCGGAAAAAACACATTAAAAAAACATCTTTTCCCTAAAATATAACCCACAGGTTTTTGGTAGTGGAAAAAAAAAAAATTTTGGCTTGGGGAAGGGGAGGGGGGAAAAAAAAAAAGGGTTAAAGGGGGGGTGAATCTTCAGCAGTTTAGTTTCCTCCCCAGCAAATCCACCCCATTCTTTTTTGGAGCCCATTGTGTGCACTGGGTCATGTCTTCGGGGAAAGGTAAGGACCCCCCCCCCCCCCCCCCACCAAAAAAAAAAAAAATATTTTTCAAAAAGTTTGGGAACCAAATTATGTAAAAAATTTTTTTGATTTTTGCACTTAACATTACCTTTCATTGGTAATAAGGTGCCACACCTTAAAAACACAGCCCTGTACCATTATCAGGCTCGGACTGGGCCACCGGGGGATCTGTGAATCCCCCGGTGGGCCCCCCCGAGCCGCGGTGGGCCCCGGAGGCAGTGCCGTCACTCTCCGGGGCCTGGCCGCGCATCCGGTCACTGAACGCCCGGGACCTGCGTCCCGAGCGCTCAGAGACCGGGCCCGGTAGCCGGGGACGAGTGTCCCCGACTCCCGGGGCTGCGCGGTGTCAGCGGAGCACAGGGCCACTAGCACTGCGCTCCGCTGATCTCCCTGGCAGGCTGAACGCGTTAGGCCTTCAGCCTGCCAGCGGGCCGCCCCTACTGCTGACGTAGGCGGCGCGGTGACGTCACATCACCGCGCCGCCTATGCAGGACGGCAGTACGGAGCCGGCGGGAAGATCGGAGCGCCCAGGAGTGGGAGCCGGAGCCAAGTAAGTGCCTGTTTTTTGTTTTTGTTTGCTTTTTTTTTTTTTAAACTACCAAAGGGGGGGCCCTGGCTATATACAGGAGGGCCCTGACTAGCTAAAGGGGGGCCCTGGCTAGCTAAAGGGAGGCCCTGACTATATACAGGGGGGCCCTGGCTATATACAGGGGGGCCCTGACTAGCTAAAGGGGGGCCTGGCTAGCTAAAGGGGGGCCCTGACTATATACAGGGGGCCCTGGCTATATACAGGGGGGCCCTGACTAGCTAAAGGGGGGCCCTGGCTATATATAAGGGGGCCCTGGCTATATACAGGGGGGCCCTGACTAGCTAAAGGGGGGCCCTGGCTATATACAGGGGGGCCCTGACTAGCTAAAGGGGGGTCCTGACTATATACAGTAAGGCCCTGACTAGCTAAAGGGGGGCCCTGGCTATATACAGGGGGGCCCTGACTAGCTAAAGGGGGGCCCTGGCTAGCTAAAGGGGGGCCCTGGCTATATACAGGGGGGCCCTGGCTACATAAAGGGGGGCCCTGGCTATATACAGGGGGGCCCTGACTAGCTAAAGGGGGGCCCTGGCTATATACAGGGGGGCCCTGGCTACATACAGGGGGGCCCTGGCTAGCTAAAGGGGGGCCCTGGCTAGCTAAAGGGGGGCCCTGGCTATATACAGGGGGGCCCGGGCTAGCTAAAGGGGGGCCCTGGCTATCTAAAGGGGGGCCCTGACTAGCTAAAGGGGGGCCCTGACTAGCTAAAGGGGGGCCCTGGCTATATACAGGGGGGCCCAGGCTACATAAAGGGGGGCCCTGGCTACATAAATGGGGGCCCTGGATACCTAAAGGGGGGCCCTGGCTACATAAAGGGGGGCCCTGGCTACATAAAGGGGGGCCCTGGCTATATACAGGGGGGCCCTGGCTATATACAGGGGGGCCCTGACTAGCTAAAGGAGGCCTTGCTAGCTAAAGGGGGCCCTGGCTACATACAGCTTACCTAACTGGGGGCAACCACCTACCTACAGCCTAACTAACTGGGACTCACCAACACCTACCTACAGCCTACCTAACTGGGGTCCACCAACCTAACTGTAGCCTATCAACTTGCATAACTGGGGCCTGCTTATCTACCTGGTGGCTGTTTACCTACCCACCCGTGGCTAGGTACCCACCAACCTACCTGGGGCTGGGCTTCCAACTTATCCAGCGGGGGTATACCTACCTAAAGAGGGCCTATCTAGTTACCTGGGGCCTTGCCTATTTGCCTACCTACCTAGGGTCTTGTCTACCTACCTGGTAATATAATTGTGAGGGGAGCAGCCCATAGTTGTAGTATTATCTTCAGGGGGTTAGTCCTCTCCCCACCCTCCAACCCCTTAGGATACTAGGCCTCTAAGTTATGGCTTGTACCTCTTCTCCCACCCCTGGGAGGTTTGTACAGAGGTGGGAATAGGTAAAATTGAGGATTCTGGAAAATTGATGATTCTAAGATATAAGGGTGTAATTTCTGCAGGGAGGAGATGTGGCCGGGACAAGTCATCATGGCGCTGTGGAACGGATGCAGAAGAAAAGGGAATAAGAATGGCTCATAAGAGAAGAGAATGACTCATCAGACGTCTCCGTTGAGCCCCTGATTTCAGGGGTTATTTTTTATATTGTAATGTGATGGTGACCTGAGCTGGTGTCTGACCTCTATGTGGTCTCTATATGGCGGTGTTGTAGGTTATACCTGAGCTGGTGTCTGACCTCTATGTGGTCTCTATATGGCGGTGTTGTAGGTTATACCTGAGCTGGTATATGACCTCTATGTGGACTCTATATGGCGGTGTTGTAGGTTATACCTGAGCTGATGTATGACCATTCTGTGGTCTCTATATGGTGGTGTTGTAGGTTATACCTGAGCTGGTGTCTGACCTCTATGTGGTCTCTATATGGCGGTGTTGTAGGTTAAACCTGAGCTGGTGTATGACCTCTATGTGGTCTCTATATGGAGGTGTTGTAGGTTATACCTGAGCTGGTGTCTGACCTCTATGTGGTCTCTATATGGCGGTGTTGTAGGTTATACCTGAGCTGGTGTCTGACCTCTCTGTGGTCTCTATATGAAGGTGTTGTAGGTTATACCTGAGCTGGTGTCTGACCTCTATGTGGTCTCTATATGGTGGTGTTGTAGGTTATACCTGAGCTGGTGTCTGACCTCTGTGGTCTCTATATGGCGGTGTTGTAGGTTATACCTGAGCTGGTGTCTGACCTCTATGTGGTCTCTATATGGCGGTGTTGTAGGTTATACCTGAGCTGGTATATGAACTCTAGGTGGTCTCTATATGGCGGTGTTGTAGGTTATACCTGAGCTGATGCTATGACCATCTTGTGTCTCTATATGGTGGTGTTGTAGGTTATACCTGAGCTGGTGTCTGACCTCTATGTGGTCTCTATATGGCGGTGTTGTAGGTTATACCTGAGCTGGTATATGACCTCTATGTGGTCTCCATATGGCGGTGTTGTAGGTTATACCTGAGCTGGTGTCTGATCTCTATGTGGTCTCTATATGGCGGTGTTGTAGGTTATACCTGAGCTGATGTATGACCATTCTGTGGTCTCTATATGGTGGTGTTGTAGGTTATACCTGAGCTGGTGTCTGACCTCTATGTTGTCTCTATATGACAGTGTTGTAGGTTATACCTGAGCTGGTGTCTGACCTCTATATGGTCTCTATATGGCAGTGTTGTAGGTTATACCTGAGCTGGTGTCTGACCTCTATGTGGTCTCTATATGAAGGTGTTGTAGGTTATACCTGAGCTGGTGTCTGTGGTCTCTATATGGCAGTGTTGTAGGTTATACCTGAGCTGGTGTCTGACCTCTATGTGGTCTCCATATGGCGGTGTTGTAGGTTATACCTGAGCTGGTGTCTGATCTCTATGTGGTCTCTATATGGCGGTGTTGTAGGTTATACCTGAGCTGGTGTCTGACCTCTATGTGGTCTCTATATGACAGTGTTGTAGGTTATACCTGAGCTGGTGTCTGACCTCTATGTGGTCTCTATATGGTGGTGTTGTAGGTTATAACCGAGCTGGTGTCTGACCTCTATGTTGTCTCTATATGACAGTGTTGTAGGTTATACCTGAGCTGGTGTCTGACCTCTATGTGGTCTCTATATGAAGGTGTTGTAGGTTATACCTGAGCTGGTGTCTGACCTCTATGTGGTCTCTATATGGCGGTGTTGTAGGTTATACCTGAGCTGGTGTCTGACCTCTATGTGGTCTCTATATGGCGGTGTTGTAGGTTATACCTGAGCTGGTGTCTGACCTCTATGTGGTCTCTACATGGTGGTGTTGTAGGTTATACCTGAGCTGGTTTCTGATCTATATGTGGTCTCTATATGGTGGTGTTGTAGGTTATACCTAAGCTGGTGTCTGACCTCTATGTGACATAATCTCCAAAAAATTGGGAATCTGGCAAGAGAACAAAGAGTGACTTTTGATCACTATATTTACTATTTTGCCATAGGCAAACTTAAACTCTATCAGTTCTCTATCTATTAAACACTAAAACGTAACTTTTATTATATCTAACTCTTAACCTCTATACACACTATTTAAAAACCTGATCTCTATCCTCATCATTTAACCCTTTTTGCTTCTGAAAGAGGGAATAACTCCCTTTCTATCATCCAGTCTGGTGGAACCCCACCTATTGACAGGACCTCTAAGCCTTGATAAAGCCAGGTTAGCTGGCGAAACATGTCGGCGAAGTCAGGCATGACGTTTTAAATTGTGATCTCTCACCTCTGTCTACAAGTGTCACCTGCTGCAGACGGTGTTACAAGGGGGCCTTATTTGTTCTGTGTCTATGAGATTAGGGACGACTGCCCAAGTAGTTGGCTTGGGATCCCTTACTGAAGCTAGTACTTTGCTATAGATATAAGGCTCTCCTGTTAATAGGTGGGGTTCCACCAGACTTGATGATAGAAAGGGAGTTATTCCCTCTTTCAGAAGCAAAAAGGGTTAAATGATGAGGATAGAGATCAGGTTTTTAAATAGTGAGTATAGAGGTTAAGAGTTAGATATAATAAAAGTTACGTTTTAGTGTTTAATAGATAGAGAACTGATAGAGTTTAAGTTTGCCTATGGCAAAATAGTAAATATAGTGACCTCTATGTGGTCTCTATATGGCAGTGTTGTAGGTTATACCTGAGCAGGTGTCTGACCTCTATGTGGTCTCTATATGACAGTGTTGTAGGTTATACCTGAGCTGGTGTCTGACCTCTATTGATGGTCTCTATATGCAGTGTTGTAAGGTTATACCTGACTGGTGTCTGACCTCTATGTGGTCTCTATATGAAGGTGTTGTAGGTTATACCTGAGCTGGTGTCTGACCTTTCTGTGGTCTCTATATGGCGGTGTTGTAGGTTATACCTGAGCTGGTGTCTGTGGTCTCTATATGGCAGTGTTGTAGGTTATACCTGAGCTGGTGTCTGACCTCTATGTGGTCTCTATATGGCAGTGTTGTAGGTTATACCTGAGCTGGTGTCTGATCACTATGTGGTCTCAATATGGTTGCGTTGTAGGTTATACCTGAGCTGGTGTCTGAACTCTATGCGGTCTCTATATATGGCGGTGTTGTAGGTTATACCTGAGCTGGTGTCTGACCTCTATGTGGTCTCTATATGGCGGTGTTGTAGGTTATACCTGAGCTGGTGTCTGACCTCTGTGGTCTCTATATGGCGGTGTTGTAAGTTATATCTGTGCGGGTATAGTGGCAGCGTACATGTGTCCCTGATTGTAAGAGTGAGGGAACACCTGACCCTGTGATAGGAGTTAGACTTTTACTTTCTTGCTGGTGTTTATTTTAGAAGGTGGCGAGGTGCGAGACCAAGGGAAACGTGGAGAGGGATATTGTATGTGGGTGGAGGGGGATATTGTATGTCGGCTAGTGGTGGGATATGGATGGAGCTACTGAGCCCTGTGTCTATGATATGTTAGACTGACAAATGTGTGATTAACTTGATATTGTACTACACAATACAGTTCTTTTTTGCACACTGTATTATGTGGTAAAATGGGCGCGTTTATGTCCGAGAGGCCGGTGATATTTTCATGTACAGTAGGGTGGGCCCCCGAGATGAATTCCCCTGTGGGCCCCAGACCCCCCAGTCCGACACTGACCATTATCAATCCTCCACATTTACAGTCGGCACAATACATTCTGGTCTGTAGTGTTCTCCAGGTATCTCAAGAAAAGTTAAATAAACAACGTGAAATATCCAAAACCAGAAACAAAAAAAGAAAGGGATATCACAATAAAACTTAACTTTTACTAATATAATAAAAAATTCACAGAAAAGACAGACTCGACTTAGATGAGCAACACATCCGATATCCATGAAGGCAATAGTGGAACCCCAAGCTGTGAAGTAAAAGGGCAGGAGAGGTATTCAGGCTACGCTGTCCCTTAGGAAATAACCCTAATGATTTCCTTAGCGGGGTGATCGCTCCGACAAGAGCGGCCCCATAAATTTAAACTGTTACACCCTGAAAAATTCCCAAATGCTATAAATTATACAGCAACAATATACAATTTTCCAGGGTCATTTTACGATCGTATAGCTGACCTTGGGCACACTAGCCTTACCCCAGTCCACCCTTCCAGTTGCTGTTGAATATCTATATTCTACATACAGTATGCCCCCGGATGAGTTCTGCTCCTGCTGAACGAAACGCATTTGGGCTCTTATCAATATATGTCAATATTTTGATTGTATATTGTTGCTGAATAATTTATAGCATTAGGGTGCAACAGGTGAAGTTTGCAGGGTCGCTCTTCTCAGAGCGAAAGCTCCACTAAGGGCATTATAAGGGTTTTAACCTAAGGAACAGCATAGCCTGGATACCTATTGCCTATTGCTATTAACTATTGCCTTCATGGATTTCAGGCTGACGGCTTGATATTTGTGACGCTTCAGGCGATGTGTTGCTCATCTATGGCGAGTCTGTCTTTTCTGTGAATTTTTTACTATATTATTAAGAGTTAAGTTTTATTGTGATGTTACTTTCTTTTGTTGTTCTCCGGGTATCTGCCAAACCTAGATTTATCCATCATACCGCTATATAGTGAGAGGTGATTCGTCACTACAGAAAAAATATTTCTGCTGCTCCAAAGTCGTGACGACGTGCTTTAGCACACTCCAGCTGACGCATGACATTGTGCAGGTTGATGTGAGGCTCGTGTGTAGCTGTTTTGCTATGGAAACTCATTTCAAGGAACAGATCTCTGTAGTGAGTGATACAACAAAGAACGGGCAGACCTATCAGAAAATGAATTAACTGGCTGGTGGCATCCTATGGCGGTACTAACCACAGAACCATAGAAATACGTGGGATGCGGTTAAATCTATGCAGAATGAGAAAAGGCAAATGCTCTCTGCTCTAATGTCAATGCAATTAGAAGAGCTGTGAATACAGAGCTGAGCTACTAATAACTGCTATAGAACCACCCACAGCCTGAGCAGGAGCATGAAACTAAAGTTGCTTGTGGCTCGGTGAAACAGCATGGTGAGACAACCCCTTTAAAGGTTTAATTCCTGACAGCAGAAGTCAGGGGGAAGGAACCGCAGATCATGATCTGCATGGTGTACTGTGCGTGAATACGTATACTATGATTATTTTGCATATTTTATGAAAACTAATAGTAAGTAAAGCCACCCAAACATTTTGGATAGCTTGTTTGGCCGACGGCTATTCCTTCCAACCTCCCGCCCTCTCCCATACACATAGACCTGGGGCTCGGCCAAGCGTCCATGTGTTCTTCATAGGGTGAGAAGACTTCGCTCCCCCGAGAATTAAAGAATCAGACATGTTGAAATCCAACAAACCAGAACCATCAGTTTTGGCCAAATGTAACATGGAGTCTGGTTTTCTGAACGTTAATCTAAGCTGACATCTTTACAACTAATGACTATTTAGTTGCACAGGAGGGGACAAATCCTCAGTGACGAGACCAGGTACGGAGACTCGTATTTTAGGCAGTGCTCCATAGAAAAAAAAGTATGAAAACTCGCTCTCCTCCAGAAGGAAGAGGATCTCCATAATAACCAAACCAGAGTCTTCACTTAAAGGAAGAGTCACCAATCTGCCAACAGCTGTTGGGGTTCCTGCCCCTTGTCAGATGTATAAATTAAAGGGTTTGTCTCACTGCAAGGATTGCTTTTAATGTGAAAGACAAGTCACTTTGCATTATGTGTCCATTAACAGTGTCCTACCTATTCCTAGATATCCCCTCTTGTATGGACTGCATCAGCTTCTCTGGTCGCTATAGCTACAGACCTGTTTGATCTATCCTGATAGGCTGCCAGCACTGGTCGCTATAGCTACAGACCTGTTTGATCTCTCCTGACAGGCTGCCAGCACTGGTCGCTATAGCTACAGACCTGTCCCATCTATCCTGATAGGCTGCCAGCACTGGTCGCTATAGCTACAGAACTGGCTTCTACTGCAGCCTAGTAGAAGCCAGTAAACACGCCCCTGTTTTCAAAATGAGAACAAGAAAACAGGACAGAGGTGAGATGAATCAATGTAGTGAGACAACCCCTTTAATGTTTATGCCACCTGTACACTTTTCTGCTGTAGAATATGCTGTAGAACAGTGTACAGTAATGGCTCTCTTATGACAACTTGCCTCAGGCAGGGTGTAATAGGAGCAGTAAGATGGCAGGCCTGGAGGGATGACAACTGGTCGGCACCCTGTAATAGTGTCACGGGTGGACTAATTACTAAGAAGAATGTAACGTTGCACCGTTTTTCAACAAATTAGATGCCGCGGTTGTATTAACTGTGGCACCAAAGTGGTCAACCAGAACCACCATTACGATTCTGTCTGCTAAGGACAGGTAGTAGCTGCAATAAAAGGGATGTTCCCATGAAGCCACTTTCATCCAAGAGCTCATAAGCTAGCTATGAGCCGACCTTGTTACAGAACAAGGAGGGCGGTGCTTACAGCCGTCTTCTCCAATCATTTCTATGGGAGTTCTGAATATAGCCAACCACATTCACCCGGCTATATTCGGAACTCCCATAGAGATGAATGGGGAGACTTGAGGGCCCTGAACCGATCTTAATCCCAAATACTCCAAACAATTAGTGATGCTTGGTTAATTCTTCAGCTCCATTCATTGTCTACAAGAGATTTGGTTGGTCTACGTGTCTTCTCCCAATGACTGTATTATGCTTCCTTCTTCCCTCCCCCCAGTTATTTATTATTGTTATTTACTTATCTATTTTCATTCTCCCCTTCTCTTTAGAACTATAAGGGTCTGTTCACACGGCATAATTGCGGCACGCATTTCGTCACGTATTTGCGCTTTAATACAGCCAAAATGTGTGCCGCAATTACGGTAATCCATAGCTCTGATAGAGAGCTATGAATTACACCTCGTCTCCCCGCGTATTGTACGCCAGACAGGTCACTTCTTTGCGGCGCTTACACGCCACTCATAATAGAAGTGAATGGGGCCGACCGTGTTTTAGAAGTATGAGCTGGACAGCACGTACTTCTAGAACACAGGGCGTATTGCGGCACGCACAGTAAGCAACCCAATACGCCACGTGAACATACCCTTGAACATTTCTAATAACCTTCAGATGATCAACCTCCCATTCTACGAGGATCTGGTCCTCCTAATTATTAATGTTATCTATACATTTGATGTCTTCAATGATGATTGACTCATTTAACCCCTTTCCTACCCTTGCCCCTCCCCATTGTTTTCCCGGTTTGGAAAGTTATCATGTTAAATTGTTAAAAAAAACTTGAATAAAAAAACAATTTGAAAAAAAAAGAAATGAAATGAATGAGGCGGATACCCACAATCATCACTCTCCCCATTCTGTAACGCAGTCAGCTCATAGCTCGCTTCAAGCCGACCTGCAAATAGGAAGTAACCCTTGTAATAGCTGCTACCCCTTGGGTATAGAACAGGCTCGCCTCATACTCTTTGACCGACCACATACCGTACAGTTACGTCATTCACCTCTACAGGGTTCAATCCTTTTTCAACTGCACCCAGGAATGAATGGTCCTTTAAAATAAAATAAACAACATAGACTCCAACATAGAATATATTACTGTCCATGATGTTATCATAAAATAAAACCACCTTCCCTCTTCCCATTGGCATCCTGCTTATCTGGCATGGTATTTTTTATTAGACTTTTTTGCACACCGTATCATAAGAGCCATGAGAGTGCGCATTTATTAATAATTTCCCCTCCTGTTAACCCTATGATCGTTGTTTCTCCAGAATATTCTCTCTGCTGTGATTGCTCCCATCTATCTGCTGCTTGGCAGACACCCACAATCATCACCCTCCTCATTCTGTAACACGGTCAGCTCATAGCTCGATTAAAGCCAACCTGCAAATAGGAAGTGACCCTTGTAATAGCTGCTACCCCTTGGGTATAGAACACGCTCGCCTCATACTTCCTGACCAACCACATACCATAGAGTTACGTCATTTGCCTCTAAAGGGTTCAATCCTTTTTCAGCTGCACCCTGGAATGAATGGTCCTTTAAAATAAGAAAAACAACAACATAGAATACACTTTAATAATATATAACAGTCCATGATGTTATCATAAAATAAAACCGCCTTCCCCCTTCCCATTGGCATCCTGCTTATCTGGCACGGTATTTTTTATTTGATTTTTTTGCACACTGTATCCTAAGAGCCATGAGATTGCGCATTTATTATTCATTTCCCCTCCCATCAACCCTATGATCGCTGTTTCTCCAGAATACTCTTTCCGCTGTGATTGCCCCCATCTGTCTGCTGCTTATCGCCTCCCTTTACAGCTGTAAAACATTTTTAATAACCTTCAGATGATCAACCTCCCCTTCTACAAGGATCTGGTCCTCCTGATTATTAATGTTATCTATACATTTGATGATTTCAATGATTATTGACTCATTTCCCTACTTTTGCCCCTCGTCACTGTTTTCCCTGTTCGGAAAGTTATTATGTTAAATTGTTAAAAATTTTAATTAAAAAAAAAAAAAGGAAATGAATGTGGCGGACACCCACAATCATCACCCTCCCCATTCTGTAACACAGTCAGCTCAAAGCTCGCTTAAAGCTGAGCTGCAAATAGGAAGTGACTCTGTGGGAAGACCCCTATAACAGCTGCTAACCCCTGGGTATAGAGCAGGCTCTCTTTCTACTCCCTGACCGACCACATACCGTTACAGTTACGTTATTCGCCTCTAAAGGGTGCAGTCCTTTTTCAGCTGCACCCAGGAATGAATGGTCCTTTAAAATAAAAAAACATAGAATCCACTTTAATAATATATTACAGTCCATGATTTTATCATAAAAAACCCTTCCCTCTTCCCACTGGCATCCTGCTTATCTAGCACGGTATTTTTTACCCTATCTGCTGCTTATCGCCTCCCTTTACAGCTGTAAAACATTTCTAATAACCTTCAGATGATCAACCTCCCATTATACAAGGATCTGGTCCCCCTAATTATTAATGGCGGACACCCACAATCATCACCCTCCTCATTCTGTAACACGGTCAGCTCATAGCTCGATTAAAGCCAACCTGCAAATAGGAAGTGACCCTTGTAATAGCTTCTACCCCTTGGGTATAGAACACGCTCGCCTCATACTCCCTGACTTACCATATACCGTACAGTTACGTCATTTGCCTCTAAAGGGTTCAATCCCTTTTCAGCTGCACCCAGGAATGAATGGTCCTTTAAAATAAAAAATAAAAAAACATAGAATCCACTTTAATAATATATTACAGTCCATGATTTTATCACAAAAAACCCTTTTCCCTTCCCATTGGCATCCTGCTTATCTGGCACGGTATTTTTTATTAGATTTTTTTGCACACTGCATCATAAGAGCCATGAGAATGCGCATTTATTATTAATTTCCCCTCCCGTCAACCCTATGATTGCTGTTTCTCCAGAATATTCTCTCCGCTGTGATTGCCCCCATCTATCTGCTGCTTATCGCCTCCCTGATTTTTTTTTTAATTTTTTCCCACATCTGAGCATCACTGCTTTTAGTCCATCTCTCGTTTTCATAAATTATCGAGGTTTTGTGCATGAATTATACATATGTCCGTTGCGTGGCGCGAGCTCTGTTGTTGCTCTGGATGGATATTATTTAAGATGGTGGGGGGGGGGGGGGTCTGCGGCACGTGCTTTAATTATCACGCACGTAGCTATGCACACATCAAATTTTTTTTTTTTTTCAGTGCACATGTGAAAATCTGGAGCCGTTGCTGCTCTCCCCCTCCCGCATTGAACGTTGCTGTGGAACCAGACTTGTGACACTTTGAGCCACCTATAGATCATAATGTAATGGCCACGAGCGATCGGCAGGATATTACGACGCCCTCTCATTATTTTTGACTTTCTCTCCATCCTTCTGCATTGTTTTTTTTTTTTTCTATCTGTTCCCAGACAAGGCTTCCAGCTTAGCAAGCAGAGTTAAATATTAATGTGAGTATGATGTCAGACTGAGCATGAATTCTGAAAGCAACACCCCACCCGCGCCTCACAAAAGAAATATATATTTATTGTCTTTCTTCTCTTAGCTGAAAGGAGGAAAAAAAAAATAAACAAGTGAGTGGCGGCGGCGGCGGCGTGCTGCAGGAAGCCATTTTGAGTTCTACATTTTTTCTGTTACTAAAGAACAAAGACAAAACGAATTCATGAAATGCGTCCGTTTTGCACAAGGAAAAATGAACGTAAAAAAAAAATTAAAAATAAAACGGTGCAAATGGCACAATTACAGCTCCCTCCTTCCATCTGGGAAATAAATTGCTGTTTCACGGAATGTCGCCTCTTCTTCATCTGATTTCCTCGGAGCTGACGGCTCATGGAAGTAGTGACGTCATGTCTTCACCTCCAGGTCTGAGGTGACGGCACATCCGTGGGGGGAAAACTAGAATTTATAGGGCTCCATAGCAAAATGAGATGGGGGCTCCTCCACCTAAATGAGAATAAACTGAGACAACAGCATAAATAGCAATAGCTGAAGGTATAAATAGTACCGCCATATAGCAGAGAGGTGTAAATAATATCACCATAGATCAGAGAGGTATAAATAATACCGCCATATATCAGGGAGGTGTAAATAATATCACCATATATCAGAGAGGTATAAATAATACCGCCATAGATCAGAGAGATATAAATAATACTGCCATATATCAGAGAGGTATAAATAATACCGCCATAGATCAGAGAGGTGTAAATAATACCGCCATATATCAGAGAGGTATAAATAATACAGCCATATATCAGAGAGGTATAAATAATAGTGCCATAGATCAGAGCAGTATAAATAATACCGCCATATATCAGAGAGGTATAAATAATACCTCCATATATCAGAGAGGTATAAATAATAGCGCCATATATCAGAGAGGTATAAATAATAGCGCCATAGATCAGAGCAGTATAAATAATACCGCCATATATCAGAGAGGTATAAATAATACCGCCATGTATCAGAGAGGTATAAATAACACCGCCATATATCAGAGAGGTATAAATAATACTGCCATATATCAGAGAGGTATAAATAATACCACCATAGATCAGAGAGGTATAAATAATACCGCCATATATTAGAGAGGTATAAATAATACCACCATAGATCAGAGACGTATAAATAATACAGTAGTATATCAGGGAGGTATAAATAATGCCGCCATAGATCAGAGAGGTATAAATAATACCACCATAGATCAGAGAGGTATAAATAATACCGCCATATATCAGGGAACTCAAAGGCTGTGTTTACACGGCAAAACCCAAATACCAGTTGGATTTTCCGACTGGTATTTAGTCTTTTTTTGGCACGCAGAGGAATGGCTTTTCTCCGTGGTTTGCAGATTCAAGCCCTCCCCCTTCGCACTCACATGTTCATGTTCTGCCTGAAAACCGGGCAGAAGAATGAACATGTTCTAAGTTTTTCGGGCCGCCAGTGGTGCCACAAACTGTCTGGCGGAAAATCCATGTAGTGAGGTCTACTGCACAGATTTTCTATTGAAGTCCATGGGGGAGCGTTGCTTGTCAGTTTTCAGACGGTTTTTAAAACCGCAAACCGCCTGAAAAACCGACCACTAACCTGTGCCGTGGGGACGGGCCCTAATAGTAGCACTGGACAGCGGGACAGCTACCAAATATTGAATAATGTTTTTGGACCTGAGTCGGGTCCCCACAACCTTTGGGCGTGGCAGTCACTATGGCTGCTTTAGCAATAGTTAAAGGGGTTGTTTCACCACAAGGATTGTTTTTTATATTAAAGATCTTGCAAAAACAAGTCACTTTGCAATATGTGTCCATTAACAGTGTCCTCCCTATTCCTGGATATCCCCTCTTGTATGGGCTGCAATAAGCTCCTCAGGAATATAGCTACAGTCAAAATTGGACCCGTGGCTGCAGCATGGTGCTATAGCTCAGACTTAGACTTCATGAATAGCTGCCACATGTCACTATTGTACAGGACTGTTTATCTTCCTGATAGTGCCGCTGTTCTATAGCTTACAGACCTGAATTGTCTCCTGATAGGTGCCAGCACTGTTGCAAGCTACAGACCTTTATCTCCTGATAGTGCCACACTGTTAGCTATAGCTTACAGACTGGCTTCTACGCAGCCTAGTACACGCCGTTAATAACAACCACTGAATTCAAAATGAACAGAAACTGGACTGATAGTGATCAATGTAGTGACACCCCTTGCAAGCCCACGGGATCATCATCTGCTATATTTTAGACCCTATTTTGTAAGGGTTGAATCTGCTTGAGAGGAAATGATATGCTATCTGAGAGAAGGATTAAGGGTAAATAAAAAAAAGAGTTGACACTGCGCAGTGTCAGGGCTACGGGGTACAAATAGCCCTGCTAGCGCTTATGAGTGTTGTGCCTCTACAATAATAGCGCAACACTAGAAGGTGAGAATTTTCCTCTCAACTTTTCTCCTCTCTCAATTACAATATAACGCTATTGTGCGCCCCCTTTCTTTTTTCTCTTTGCATAACCTCTTGTATGGACTGCATCAGCTCCTCAGGGCGCTATAGCTACAGACCTGTTTGATCTCTCCTGATAGGCTGCCAGCACTGGTTGCTATAGCTACAGACCTGTTTGATCTCTCCTGATAGGCTGCCAGCACTGGTTGCTATAGCTACAGACCTGGCTTCTACTGCAGCCTAGTAGAAGCCAGTAAACACACTCCTGAATTCAAAATGAAACCAAGAAAACAGGACTGAAGTAAGATGAATCAATGTAGTGAGACAACCCCTTTAAGCCCACGGGCACATCACTGCTCAATATTTTAGACCCTATTTAAGGGGGAATCTGCTTGAGAAGGAAAATGGATAATGCTGCTATCTGAGAGAAGGATTTAAAGGGTAAAATAAAAAAAAGGTTTGAAACTGCGCAGTGTCAGAAATCCCACCGCCACCCTGCACCCAAATGCCAATAACCATCCCTGTTTGCAACTTTCATAACTCGCCTCTTCTACCCGTGACAACAATGAGCAGCATGTGTGCATATGGCCTATCGCACACTGTATATACCCACCAAGCCAGCACTGCGCATGTGAATTCCTTTATGAGCTATGTGCTGCCGACATCGAAAGTAGTCATATTGTTTGTTAATTGTTTATTACTACTTATGTAGACATATAGGGGGACATTTATGAAAACTGTCAAGGTTTAAGACTTTTTGTTGCCCATAGCAACCAATCAGAGCTCATAGCAACCAATCCGAGCTCATAGCGACCAATTCGAGCTCATAGCGACCAATCAGAGCCCATAGCAACCAATCAGAGCCCATAGCGACCAATCAGAGCCCATAACGAACAATCAGAGACCATGGCAACCAGAGACCATAGCAACCAATCAGAGACCATACCAACCAGAGACCATAGCAACCAATCAGAGCCCATAGCGACCAATCAGAGCCCATAGCGACCAATCAGAGCCTATAGCGACCAGAGCCCATAGCAACCAATCAGAGCCCATAGCAACCATAGACCATAGCAACCAATCCGAGCTCATACACAATCAAGCCCATAGCAACCAGTAAGAACCCATAGCAACCAATCCGAGCTCATACCAACCAATCCAAGCCCATAGCTACCAATCAGAGCTCCTCTTTCATTTTTTTCATAGCACTATATGAACTAAAAGCTGAGCTCTGATTGGTTGGTATGGGCTCTGATTGGTCGCTATGGGCTCTGATTGGTTGCTATGGGATCTGATTGGTTGCTATGAGCTCTAATTGGTTACTATGGTCAACAAAGAAAGTCTTACACCTATACAGTTTTCATACCTGTGGCCCTAAATGTTTTCTTTTAGGAAATATTAGTTGATGTCTTATTCCTGGATCAACACAGAGAAACAAAGGTTCTAAATTTACCTGTAGCCCCTCCCTTCATCCAATCTTATCCCCTTACTTGCACCTGATGAACCTCCCTGCAAGGAACCCCCAGGTTGCTACCTCTGATGTTCTTACCTGTCGTGACAGCTGATGTACAGGCCTGGTACAGAAAGGAGAACACAGGTGTAGTCAGGCAGAAGGTCAGGACAGGCCGAAGGTCAGGGCAGGCAGAGTACAATCATAGTCAGGTCAGGGAAGGCAGAAGGTCAGGGCAGGCAGAGTACTTCCATAGTCAGGTCACAGGCAGTAGGTCAGGGCAGGCAGAGTACAAACATAGTCAGGTCACAGGCAGGAGGTCAGGGCAGGCAGAGTACTTCCATAGTCAGGTCACATGCAGGAGGTCAGGGCAGGCAGAGTATTCCATAGTCAGGTCACACGCAGAAGGTCAGGGCAGGCAGAGTACTTCCATAGTCAGGTCACAGGCAGGAGGTCAGGGCAGGCGGAGTTCTTTGTAGTCAGGTCACAGGCAGGAGGTCAGGGCAGGCAGAGTACTTCCATAGTCAGGTCACAGGCAGGAGGTCAGGGCAGGCAGAGTACTTCCATAGTCAGGTCACAGGCAGGAGGTCAGGGCAGGCAGAGTACTTTCATAGTCAGGTCACAGGCAGGAGGTCAGGGCAGGCAGATTACTTTCATAGGTCACAGGCAGAGGTCAGGCAGGCAGAGTACTTCCATAGTCAGGTCACAGGCAGGAGGTCAGGCAGCAGAGTACTTCCATAGTCAGGTCACAGGCAGGAGGTCAGGGCAGGCAGAGTACTTTCATAGGTCACAGGCAGGAAGGTCAGGGCAGGCGGAGTACTTTCATAGTCAGGTCACAGGCAGGAGGTCAGGCAGGTGGAGTACTATCCTTATCAAGTCACAGGCAGGAGGTCAGGGCAGGCAGAGTACTTCCATAGTCAGGTCACAGGCAGGAGGTCAGGGCAGGCAGAGTACTTCCATAGTCAGGTCACAGGCAGGAGGTCAGGGCAGGCAGAGGTACTTCTCATAGTCAGGCAGTCAGGGCAGGCAAGATTACTTTCAATAGGTCACAGGCAGGAGGTCAGGGCAGGCAGTGTATAATCAGGTCACAGGCAGGAGGTCAGGGCAGGCAGTGTATAATCGTAAATAGGTCACAGGCAGGAGGTCAGGGCAGGCAGAGTACTTCCATAGTCAGGTCACAGGCAGGAGGTCAGAGCAGGCAACAGAGACTATGCCATAGTCAGGTGTCACAGGGCGAGGTGCGAGGGAGGCAGAGAATAATTTGCTATAGTACACAGCAGTTATTAGTCCAGACGCATGCAGAGTCTACATTCCATCAGTCAGGTCACAGGCAGGCTGTCAGTGCAGGCAGAGTACTTCCATAGTCAGGTCACAGGCAGGAGGTCAGGGCAGGCAGAGTACTTCCATAGTCAGGTCACAGGCAGGAGGTCAGGGCAGGCAGAGTACTTCCATAGTCAGGTCACAGGCAGGAGGTCAGGGCAGGCAGAGTACTTCCATAGTCAGGTCAGGGCAGGCAGATTACTTTCATAGGTCACAGGCAGGAGGTCAGGGCAGGCAGAGTACTTCCATAGTCAGGTCACAGGCAGGAGGTCAGGGCAGGCAGAGTACTTCCATAGTCAGGTCACAGGCAGGAGGTCAGAGCAGGCAGAGTACTTCCATAGTCAGGTCACAGGCAGGAGGTCAGAGCAGGCAGAGTACTTCCATAGTCAGGTCACAGGCAGGAGGTCAGGGCAGGCAGAGTACTTCCATAGTCAGGTCACAGGCAGAAGGTCAGGGCAGGCGGAGTAATTTCATAGGTCACAGGCAGAAGGTCAGGACAGGCGGAGTACTTCCATAGTCAGGTCACAGGCAGAAGGTCAGGACAGGCGGAGTACTTTCATAGTCAGGTCACAGGCAGAAGGTCAGGACAGGCGGAGCACTTACATATTCAGGTCACAGGCAGAAGGTCAGGGCAGGCAGCAGACAAACAGAGAGCACATAGCCAAATAGCATACAGGAAAATGTTCAGAACAAATGGGCAGGGAGCTGAGGGGAAAGTGTTATAGGGACAACTAAAGTTGCTTCAAAACTAACACCTCCTATTTATTACTAACCATGACGAAAACCCATGTCCTCCCTACGACACCCCCGCTGCCCCTACATCACAAACACGTCTGCCTGCCCCTCACCTTCTGTCTCAATCCTCCCTTCTAAGCCTTTGTGGGCAGGGTCCTCTCTCCCTCTGTAGTGTTGCCATGGTCCTGTCTTTGGACCTATGTTATGTATGTCACTCCCCCAGCGCCCTGGCATTAATGGTGCTTTAAAATAAATAATAATAAAAATTTGTATGAAAACTACAACAGATAGAAGACTGGCGAAGAGGAGCGGGAGCCGCCATGGGCTGAGCATGTATTTTTTTTATTTTCACACAGCCTTTGCATCATAGTTACACTTAAAAAAAGGGGACTCGGAAAACCCCTTTAAGGTGAGACCTCAAAAGAAAGCAAATCATTAGCAGGCAAGCTTCACCCACCGTGGGATTTCAATGTATCCAGTGCTCGAACCTAAAATCTGTCATTTTTACTTCAACTCCCTAATTTTCCGACTCAAGCTGCTGCCGTCTGAACAACTGTTCCACCACCAGCTGTCTCCTCCGACTCCCACCGGGAAACAAGTGACTGCGAGACACCAACGCGGCTGCTCTCGGATGAACACAACCGAAAAGGCCGGGTTACAATCCAACCTGTCGCTTCCTCGTCTCCCTGGAAAGCAGGTGTCAGGGGACTCTCAGGCGCTCCTCACAGGCATTAGATTATCGAAATGAAACTGACGAGAGCTGGGAGGCGATGTCTGATTTTGGCATCACCTCGACGCCAGCGTTTGTATGATTTAGACCTGGCTCACGAAGGCCTCGGAGGTTCCGTCAGGAATGATGGAAAAAGTAGCGGAACAAGTTGTGTCATCTTTTCTGTCTAAGGGACGGACACCGCGGCGGAAACCCTACGGAGCCATTGTGATGTATAGGGTCGATCGGGCGCGGTGGTGGTAACTGTTGTGAAATGGATCCCTATGGGTTCGTTTTCACCTCTGCGCAGATGGGAACCGAGCCTTAGAAGGTTTGCACAAAGTCTATGAGGCCCATCTAACTACAAATGTAATGTGATTTAATCAGGAATTGAAGTCTTGCAGACCTGACCAACTCTTGTATCTCATCCCTACTCTCCCTTATAGAGTGTAAGCTCCTATGGTCAGGACTCTTACTCATCCCTCACCTCTTGTGTCTCCTCCTTATAGAGTGTAAGCTCCTATGGTCAGGACTCTTACTCATCCCTCACCTCTTGTGTCTCCTCCTTATAGAGTGTAAGCTCCTATGGTCAGGACTCTTACTCATCCCTCACCTCTGTATCTCCTCCTTATAGAGTGTAAGCTCCTATGGTCAGGACTCTTACTCATCCCTCACCTCCTGTATCTCCTCCTTATAGAGTGTAAGCTCCTATGGTCAGGACTCTTACTCATCCCCCAACTCTTGTATCTCCTCCTTATAGAGTGTAAGCTCCTATGGTCAGGACTCTTACTCATCCCCCCTCTTGTATCTCCTCCTTATAGAGTGTAAGCTCCTATGGTCAGGACTCTTATTCATCCCTCACCTCTTGTATCTCCTCCTTATAGAGTGTAAGCTCCTATGGTCAGACTCTTACTCATCCCCCACCTCTTGTATCTCCTCCTTATAGAGTGTAAGCTCCTATGTCTAGGCCTCTTACTCATCCCCACCTCTGTATCTCCTCCTTATAGAGTGTAAGCTCCTATGGTTAGGAATCTTACTCATACCTCACCTCTTGTATCTCCTCCTTAGAGAGTGTCAGCTCCTATGGTCAGGTCTCTTACTTATCCCACAACTATTGTATCTCCTTCTTATAGAGTGTAAGCTACTATGGTCAGGACTCTTTCTCATCCTCCACCTATTGTATCTCCTTCTTATAGAGTGTAAGCTCCTATGGCCAGGACTCTTACTCACCCCCCACCTCTTGTGTCTCCTCCTTATAGAGTGTAAGCTCCTATGGTCAGGGACTCTTACCATCCCCCACCTCTTGTATCCTCCTCCTTATAGAGTGTAAGCTCCTATGGTCAGGACTCTTACTCATCCCCACATCTAGAATCTCCTACTTATAGAGTGTAAGCTCCTATGGTCAGGACTCTTACTCATCCCGCACGGCTTGTGTCTCCTCCTTATAGAGTGTAAGCTCCTATGGTCATGACTCTTATCCCCCACCTCTTGTATCTCCTCCTTATAGAGTGTAAGCTCCTATGGTCAGGACTCTTACTCATCCCCACCTCTTGTATCTCCTCATAGAGTGTAAGCTCCTATGGTCAGGACTCTTACTCATTCTACCTCTCTTGTATATCCTAATTTGAGAGTGTAAGCTCCTATGGCAGGACTCTTACTATCCCCCACCTCTTATATCTCCTCCTTATAGAGTGTAAGCTCCTATGGTCAGGACTCTTACTCATCCCCACCTCTTGTATCTCCTCCTTATAGAGTGTAAGCTCCTATGGTCAGGACTCTTACTCATCCACCACCTCTTGTATCTCCTCCTTATAGAGTGTAAGCTCCTATGGTCAGGACTCTTACTCATCCCCACCTCTTGTATCTCCTTATAGAGTGTAAGCTCCTATGGTCAGGACTCTTACTCATCCCCCACCTCTTGTATCTCCTCCTTATAGAGTGTAAGCTCCTATGGTCAGGACTCTTACTCATCCCCACCTCTTGTATCTCATACTTATTGAGTGTAAGCTCCTATGGTCAGGACTCTTACTCATTCCACTCGTCTTGTTTCTACTCCTTTTAGATTGCAATCTACTATGGTCATGACTCTTACTCATCCCCCACCCCTTGTATCTCCTTATAGAGTGTAAGCTCCTATGGTCAGGACTCTAACTCATCCCCCACCTCTATGAGAGCTATGGATTACCGTAATTGTGGCGCGCATTTCGGCCGTATGAATATCATAATAATCTTTATTTATATAGCGCCAACATATTCCGCAGCACTTTACAATTTAGAGGGTCAACGTAATGACATTACACCTTAAAAGAACTTACAGATCAGACACAAGGTGTGAGGACCCTGCTCGCAAGAGCTTACAATCTATTATGGTGTATGGGTGAGACGAAGGGTTATGAAAGCGCAAATATGCAGCAAAATGCGTGCCGCAATTACGCCGTGTGAACATATCCTAATCTTTTTTTTAACACTTTAAAACTTTTTTTTTTTTTACTGTAGCTTTGAGTCCCCCTATGGTGCTTCACCACTAGGGGACGCAATTGTCTATACAACTTAATGCACTGTGATACAGTACATTAGGGTGTACAAAGATGGCGGTTTTACTACCTTCGGCAGGCTTCCAGCTACCAGGTTAAACGATCTCTCTGCTATCGTCCCGATTGTAGTGAGAAACGGTGCACCGCCACGGCCATGTCCAGCGCAGCATCTAAAGGGTTAAACAGCGCAGGGTGGGTGTTAGCTGCAATTTGCACCGCGATCCCGCTACAAAGCCCCTTACTCATACGTCGGTAAGGGGTCAATACTTTACCAATAAAATGCAATTACTAGTTGATTTAAAGGGGTTGTCTCACTACATTGATTCATCTTACCTCAGTCCTGTTTTCTTGGTTTCATTTTGAATTCAGTGGCGTGTTTACTGGCTTCTACTAGGCTGCAGTAGAAGCCAGGTCTGTAGCTATAGCAACCAGTGCTGGCAGCCTATCAGGAGAGAGCAAACAGGTCTGTAGCTATAGCAACCAGTGCTGGCAGCCTATCAGGAGAGATCAAACAGTTCTGTAGCTATAGCAACCAGTGCTGGTAGCCTATCAGGAGAGATTGAACAGTTCTGTAGCTATAGCAACCAGTGCTGGCAGCCTATCAGGAGAGATTGAACAGTTCTGTAGCTATAGCAACCAGTGCTGGCAGCCTATCAGGGGAGATTAAACGGGTCTGTAGCTATAGCGACCTGAGGAGCTGATGCAGCCCATACAAGAGGGGATATCTAGGAATAGGTAGGACACTGTTAATGGACACATATTGCAAAGTGACTTGTTTTTGCAAGATCTTTAATATAAAAAGCAGCAATCCCTGTAGTGAGACGATCCCTTTAAGTCAGTGTGGAATAAAACTTTTCGACAGAAGTAACAGACTTGTATCAACAATTCCCGTCAGGAATCAGCAATGCGTTGTGTCTTGAGTTTAGTCATGCATGGCTGAAGCTAATCAAATTCTCTAGGTTAATAATCAACTTTTGGACAGTACCTGGTAGGGGAGGAGGAAAACCTACAGGGATTGCCCAGGATCTATTGTTTAATAACTTTAAAGCAGTTGTGTGAGAAACCAAAGCAAGTCAGATCATAAAATGGAGGCAAACTGAAGAGAAGCGTTAAATGTCTGTCACAATCCAGTGTGTGAGCGACTTACAGGCGCTGTTATCTCGCATATTATTGCCCTGTTGGAGCTTTCTCCTCACTGCACTAGTGGAGGACATCAGCTGCAACAACAGCCGCTTTCTCCCAGTTGTCATGTATTCTATATACTATATCCACACCAATTGTATATATATTTAGCAATGTATACTCATATATATGCAGCTGACTGAGCACAGCACACATGCTCAGTTATATCAGTCAGCCTAACCAGAATATTGAGTCGTCTACTGCGGTACTGACACCATTTATATATTTAATATAATGATCAATTATGACACTTATTGACAGTCCCTCTACATGCACGCCACTCCACCACAGTTTTCGTGATGCAGCAACACGTTATGCAGTAACCAACAGGAAGTATCGGATTGTCTAGCCTACTTACCCATTTTATTTATTACTTAGCAATGTTATCATAATAGCAACTTTTATTTGACTTCCTTACATGCAGGCCATTCCAAAGTTTAGTCAGTTACTGGGGCTCAGCACACAATTGCTCATATATCATAGCCTAACCATAGGAAGTATCTCGGAGTCTGTCCTACTGCCGGTATTGAACAATTTTATATATATTACAATTAGCATGTATACCATTAGCACATTTATTTGACATCTCTTACATGCGAGCATCCAATACACCACAAGTTTTTCAGGCTGACTGAGAACAGCACACATGCTCAGTTATGCCAGTCAGCCTAACCAAGAAGTAACTCGGAGTCTGTCCTACTGCCGGTGCTCTGCATTCCAGGACAGGTTTCTGTAGAGGAAGGAGCCTGGCAGCCATTTTATTTCTGCTATAATGATTATCCCCTAGACAAAATGAGCAGATTTTTCTAATTAAAGGTATTTAGGCATTTTTTATTATGTGTAGTTTATGTACCTATTTTTCATCTTTTCTCAGAGAACCCCATTAAGCTATCGCTGCCCTAATAAAATTAAAATAATATATAGCTTGTCACTCATCACCGTTCCAGCGCTGATTGCTGCCAACAGCACATGACTGCTGCAGCCAATCAGTGTCCTTAACACTCTGACATTAACGCTCTAGCTGTACTTGGAACGCCCATAGAACAGAATGGGGAGTCATGTGCAAGTGCGATTCTCTCTCAATTTTGAGCCAAAAATTTCAGAGGCCTGTTTCAGGACACACACGTATCACACTTTGATGGCATATCCTAGTGATTTGCCATCAAACCCTATGGTGGGAGCACCCCTTTATGTTTACATTTTTTTTACTGTATCTCACCAATGAAGGCAGTAACAACCGCCCATTGTGTTTTGATGGCAGGCGGATTGTATTTTCCGTCTGGAGCAACCCCAAAAGATGACACAGCCTACAGAGGGGGTTTGCAGCTCCCAGCGCTGTAACTGTGCTAGGAACGGAGTTGTAGCTAGCAGCTCCTTTCCTAGAGCAGTCTCTGTGCACGGTAGGGACCGGAGGAAGCCTCCTATCCTCACCGTTTAACTCTTTGTCTCTTAATCAAAGGGGATTTCCCTGCTCCATTGTGTCACTAGGACTCTCAGTGCCCGATGGAGCCTGGGGAATGTCTGTACTGTCAGCCCTGGGGACCTAGAGTAGCCCCAGGGCTGTCTCTATAGCAAACCTGCTGTCGGGCACATACGGTGACACATAGTGTAATGTATTAGAGTACAGGGTTTACAGGAATAAAGTAAAAAACATAGGGCGACATGTATGATTTTAGTGTAGAATGTGCCTGATTTATGAACCCTGTCTACTCCGGATCATAAATCAGGTGCATTGTAGTGCTAATAAGAGGCGTAACTTTAAGCTCCTGGGCCCTAGTGCAAAAATTGAAATGGGCCCCCCAGCTAACATGTGCCTCTTTCAATGCTGGTGTCTCCTTATGTGGCAGAGGAGCTTTTGAGCCCCCTCAGACTACAGGGCCCGGTAGCGACTGCTACCTCTGCACCCCCTATAGCTACGCCCCTGGCTAAAACGACACTTCTGGCTTAGGTAAACCACTTTGAAAGTGCTCTACCTGTTCCAGCCGTAATGTGCCTAGAACTGCTGTACTGAAGCTATAAATCTATAACAGTTGTAGTGTGCCCCGCCTCCCGCACGCTTCCTGAAATCAGGCGCATTACAAAATGCCGCGGGCGCTCTATCATGCGCCTGATATTAGTCTTTTGTCTGAAAGATCAGATAACACACAAGCTTTCACACTGCTGGCCTGCGACCTGTGTGATGACCTCACTCCCTATCAGATAGAACAAACAGCAGAGGATAAAGAGTACACAGGTCGGTCACTTGGGAAACTTGAGAGCCCTCAGAAGGTGATAAAATCACTTGTAGCTCCTTAACAAAAAAAGAAGAACAACGCAATATATTTAGTATTCCCTATATTTTGAAAGCTATTTTTTTGTAGTGAGACAACCCCTTTAAGGCCTTTCCAGGCCCGGTGCTTAAGGGGTTTATGTCTCTTTTTTGCATGTTTCTGAAGCATAACCGTGAAAAAAGTGAATTTTGCTTTTTAAAAAACGCCCTGAAAGACGCCACATGAACTTTATAGAAGAGATGTAATGGAGCTAGAGAGAGTACAAAGACGAGCAACCAAACTTATAAGGGGAATGGAGCATCTTAGTTATGAGGAGAGGTTAGTAGAATTGAACTTATTTAGTCTTGAGAAAAGACGGCTTCAGGGGGGACATGATTAATTTGTATAAATATATAAATGGTCCCTACAAAAAGTATGGGGAAAAATTATTTCATGTAAAGCCCCCTCAAAAGACAAGGGGACATTCCCTTCGACTAGAGAAAAAAGGATTCAATCTCCAGAGGAGAAAGCGTTCTTCACTGTAAGAACTGTGAATCTGTGGAATAGCCGCCTGAGGAGCTGGTCACAGCAGGAACTGTAGAGAGTTTCAAGAAAGGCTTAGATACCTACCTGGAACTAAAGAATATTAATGTGTACGTAGCTATGTAAATTCTGGATCCTGGCTGGTGGATGCTCTGGGGTCAGAGATATGGTCTCCCCTGTAAGATTGGTTCCTGCCTTGTGGGTTCCAGTGCAGTCACCAGTGGGGAGGCTGGGCTAAAGTCCTTGTCTCTCTCCCTCACCCACATTTTCCCCACCCTTGGCTGAACTTGATTGACACGTGTCTTCTTTCAACCGTACTATGTAACCCGACCTAAGGGTCTGATCACAGATTCAGCACCGAATCCGTAGCCAAATCGCCTCATGTTGTCTCTAATGGATAATGCGCATCACCGCGCACACAACACTGATTATCCGCAGCAGGGGATTTATTTTCAGTGCTGAAGAAATCTAGAGCTGAAAAAGAACTGATGTGTCAACTCCTGAGGCGGATTCAGCGCTGAATCCCCACATAGTATTATGGAGGCTGCAAATCTGCCTCTGAAATTGGTGTCAAATCCATACCCCAAATTTGCGTTTACTGCCGTGAATTTTAGGCTTGGGTTCCCCGCTGACGTTTTCAGTGATAAAATCACGCTGAAAGGGGTTCTCTGGGAAAAGAAGCAAAATAGATACATAAACTACATGTCATGATGCATGCCTAAATACCTTTAATTAGAAAAGTCTGCTCGTTTTGTCTAGGGGATAATCCTTATGGCAGAAGAAAACGGCTGCCGGGCTTCTTCCTGTGCAGAAACCTGTCCTGGAATGCAGAGTACCGGCAGCAGGACAGACTCCGAGTTACTTCCTGGTTAGGCTGACTGGCATAACTGAGCATGTGTGCTGTGCTCAGTCAACCTGAGAAACTTGTGGTGTGAGAGGCAACTCTGCAGTGTAGAAATGAGACTGTTTCAAATAAAAGTGTGCATATATATATATATATATGTATACATTACTATATATAAATAATTTGGTGCGAATATAGTATATAGAATCTACTGCTCAGCTGGGAGGTGGCCTTTTGGGGACATATAGGGTGACTTGTCCCAATACATAAGCGCCATTTTTTGGTCTATTTTGCGCCATAAATACTCTTGACGCCATATTCTCGATATAAATGAACTGTAATATACCAAAACTAGGCGCATAAGATGCTGGGTATGACTCATTGTAAAAAGGCGCATTACATATAGTAGCAATGATACGCTGTGCACCTCCATAACACAATGTGCCTTTTTAGGTGCATTACATACACTAGTAATGATGCAATTATGCGCCTCCGTTACGCAATGCGCGTCGATAGGCACATTGCATACACTAGCAATGATACGCTATGCGCCGCAATTGCGCAATGTACCTTTTTAGGCGCATTAAGTTTATTATGCAATGTATTCCAGAAAATATCATACTTTCAAGCGCACTTTACACTTTTTAAATATCCCTAAAAACTGCCGCGGAGATGCTAATTTTCGGTCACGTGACCCATAATTTTCATACAGCGCACCTAGCAACTGCAGCTCTGCCCACTAGCCCAGTGAAGAGAAAGATCCAACATGGTGATATTATGCCATATAAGGGTATGCCCACACGGGCAAATTTTAGCGCGCATTTCGCGACGTATTTCCACTCTAATATGAGCGCGATGCGCACCGAAATTACGGTAATCCATAGTTCTCTATGAGAGCTATGGATTACGCCTCCTCTCTCCGCTCTTACAATACGATCGTATTGTACGCGCGGGGAGATAAATTACATGTCAATTACTTGTGGCGAATAAATGCCCCGAGTAATGTATGTCAATGGGGCCGGAGTGCTGCCGCCACCCCCATGCCGTGGGAGTACGCGCGTATCAGTGCGAGCTCCCAAAGCACCCGGCGTAATTGCGGCCGTACTGTACGCGCCGCAATTACGCTGTGTGAACATAGCCTAACAGTGTTTATAAGTAGTTCACACTCTGCATTGTGACAGGTATTTACTGCTTATACCTAGTGTTCCTCCACTATCTGTTCTTATTTTTTTGGTTTCTCACACAACCCTTTTTAGTCCTCTAGGTTTTAATCCCCCATCAGTAAATTAGCTTTTCTATTATTCTTCACACTTTAAAAAAAACTAAATAAAAACCACCCAGCCCGGAAATCATTCGACAACCGGATCTCATAGGCATTCCCCAAGGATGTAGCTGAGCTAGGTCTCCAAAATGTGTTACTAATGTAATACCGCATTAATGACACATACATTGTCCTAAACTGCTCTTCCACTTAAGAGCCCAAAAACAATTAACGTGGCTTCTGATAAAAATCCTGCCATTACCCGCTGCTCTCTGCCTACAGCCAGCGACGTTCCCCTTCAGGCTACATCTACAAGGCAGTGATTTACTGTGGGATTCTTAAGTGGATTCGCTATTTGGAATCCGCAAAAATCCGACTGTAAATCTTCCCCATAGACTTCAATGGAAAATCCGGATTTTAAAATGGCCTTTTTTGACAAAAACGTAGAACGTCTTCCGTGTATCTCTTGAAAACGGCAGATTGTAATACTGTCCAATTCAATGGGGTGCCCCGAAATCTGAGGCAAAAAGCTGCGACAAAAAAACGAAAACTCAGTGTAAAATAATGGTTGGGTTCTGGTTACACTCTAATGAGTATTTTGTCCATGCCGTACAGACGTAGCTTTAGGATAGCAAGGTCTCCCCCCTCCCCTCTGACATGACCCCTTTGCCTGGTATGTTTAGCTCCCCTTCTTCATGCTTCTGCACAGCAGCTAGTGATTTATGGTTTGACACTAAGCCATTGATCCACCACAGGTAATTAACAAGAATGCAAGGCGAACCACAAGGGATCACTCAGAACTACAGATATTCCTATGTCCTTGTGTATAATACTGGTGCCAAAAGGCCACCACACTGCAGCTTGAAGGAAAACGAGCCTTGGCCCCTGTTTGACATCACAGTATTCACCCACGGCCATTGTGACGTTACGACGCTGTCGATGTACAAGCCGTCACGGCCGAGTCAAGGAAAGGAAGCGGCGAGACAATAACTTCATGCAAACTATCGTGTTACTTATCAGTCCGTGCCAACATGGCCCATTTGTGCAAGAAGTCAGTGGAGGTGTAAGGCTCGGGCAACACCGCATAGGACAAAGAACTCGTCTGAAACCAAATCATAAAAACTTTTGTCAGTTTTTTGTCCAAATCAGCAGGGTTTCTGACCAGTTTTTTCGGTGGTTTTTAGATGTTAGTTGAGGTTTTTGGAGTGGTTTTTAGTTTTTGTTGAGGTTTTTGACGTGGTTTTTAGTTGTTTGTTGAGACTTTTTGGGTGGTTTTTAGTTATTTGTTGAGGTTTTTGGTCCGGCTTTTAAATGTTAGTTGAGGTTTTTGCCATGGTTTTTAGTTTTTGTTGAGATTTTTTGGCGTGGTTTTTAGATGTTAGTTGAGGTTTTTGTTGGTTTTTTTGTTTTTTTTGAGATTTTTTGGGGGGGGTTTTTTTGTTTATTAGGTTTTTGGTTGGTTTTTAGTTTTTTGTTAGTTTTTTGGGTTTTTTTTGTTTTTTGAGGTTTTTGGCGGGTTTTTAGATGTTTTTTTGGGGTTTTTTCCCCTGGTTTTTGGGTTTTTGTTGAGTATTTTTGGGCGTGGTTTTAGATGTTTGTTGAGGTTTTTGGTGTGGTTTTTAGTTGTTTGTTGAGATTTTTTTTGGTGTGGTTTTTGTTTATTGAGGTTTTGGCCCGGGTTTTTTTGATTTTTTGGGGGGTTTTTGGGGGGTTTTTGGGGCCCGGGGGTTTTTTGATGTTAGTTGAGGTTTTTGGCGTGGTTTTAGATGTTTGTTGAGGTTTTTTGGTGGTTTTTAGTTGTTTGTTGAGATTTTTTTTTGGGTGGGGTTTTTTTTTAAATTGGGTTTTTGGGTCGGGTTTTTTAGATCCCTTGTTGAGGTTTTTGGCGTGGTTTTTAGATGTTAGTTGAGGTTTTTGGCGTGGTTTTAGATGTTAGTTGAGGTTTTTGGCGTGGTTTTAGATGTTTGTTGAGGTTTATGGCATGGTTTTTAGTTTTTGTTGAGGTTTTTGGTTGTTTGTTGAGATTTTTTGGCGTTGTTTGTTGAGATTTTTTGACGTGGTTTTTAGTTGTTTGTTGAGGTTTTTTGCCGTGTTTTTTAGTTGTTTGGGGTTGAGGTTTTTGGCGTGGTTTTTAGTTGTTTGTTGAGGTGAAAGGGGCGGGGTTTTTTTTGGGTCCAGCAAGCGTATGCGGTGTACAACCCCTTTTATACCCCATTTAAAACAAAACCCTTTAAAAGGGGGTTTCCCTTCACTAATTTTTTCCCTTTTTTCTTATTCAAAAAAGTCTTATTGAAAAAAAAAGAAAACATAAGGAAAAAAAAATATGCCCGGGCCCAAAAATAGAAAAATTAACATTAAAACCCTTTTAAAGTAAAAAACGGGATCTTTTCTTACAAAAAGAATCAAAAAAAATTTAAGCATACGATTGCCCCAAATCCTAGGATGCTTAAAAAGAAAAGAGCGGGAAAGGGAAAGAGAAATAATGGGAACTTTTTCCAAAACAAAACAAAAAAAAAAAGAATAGCAAAAAACAAAACACAAAATTTAGCAAAAAAATGTCGTTTTGTAGCCCAAAAAACAAAAACCCCGGGGGTCCCCAAATTGTTTCATGCGAATATAAAAAGATAACCCAAAGCCATCAAAATTAAAAAACCTATGTCCAGAGAAAAAGGGTAAAAGCCAACTCTAGGGTGGAAACAAAAACCCAGCCCCAAACCCCGTTCCCCTACTTTTTTTTTTTCATCTCACCTCAGTCCTGTTTTCCGGGGTTTCACTTTGAATTCAGGGGCCTTTTAAGGCTTTTCCCTACCTGCAGAAAAGGGCCAGGCCTGTCTATAGAAACCCGGGTGTGGCAACCTATAGGAGAGAAAAATATATTTTGGTACCCTTTTAGAAACCCAAATGCGGGCGGGCCTTTTCAAGAGATTGAACGGGTCTTTATTTAAAAGCGACCAGTGCTGGCAGCCTATCAGGAAGAGGGGAACAGGTCTGTAGTAGTTTTTTAGCGCTGGCAGCCTATCAGGAGGTTTGGAACAGGTCTGTAGCTAAAAGCGACCAGTGTGGCACCCTATCAGGAGAGATCCCCAAGGTTTAGCAAATAGCAACCGAGGAGCGGGGGCCACCCCAAACAAGGGGGGATTTTCTGGGGAAATAGGTGGGGACACTTTTAAATAAAACAATTTTGCAAAGTGACTTGTTTTCGAAAGATCCTTAACAAAAAAAGCACACCCCCTATAATGAGACAACCCCTTTAATTCCTTTCTACAGGGAAAAGCTTTTCCCTTGGTATTTGACGGGGGTTTTTCCCAAATCCGAAAAAAACGGATCCAATACCACCCCATAGCCCCCAAATGAAAAATAAAAAATTTGGGTTGCCCAAATTTGACTGGGGTTTTTCCTTGGGGTCGGATTTCAAAAACCGCCTTTTTTTCAAAAAACTTGGAACATTTTCCCCTATTTTTTTAGGTAAAAAAACGCACCCAAAACTTTTTTTTATATCCGAAAAACCCCCATAAAAAGATAAAAGGGGAACTGAAAGGGAAAGCTCTCTGCCTCCTTTACTTCTGTATTTCTAGGTGCCTAAGTGCCTGAAAGAATTGCGGTAAATTTCCTCTTGGGAAAACTAACGGGGGTAAAGGGGGAGAAAGCGGGGACTCGGGGTCATTCGCGTTGAAAGAAAGGCGTGCTTTCAAGTGGTACTTTAAAACAGCTCTAAAAATTTATTTTTGGCAGCGCGAACCTGTGCTTTCCGAAAGTACTTGGGGAAAACATACACTGGGTTTTTAAAATCTGACGAGTATTTTGAAGCACACTTACATGGCAGGAAGAACATACATCAATGTGAAGTGACAAGCAGTGGACACAGAGCCCCATGTATAAAAAACTTTTCTGGGTCTTAAATTAAACTTTGTTGACCATGTAAACCTTTTTTTTGGAGGGGCCCCTCTCTTTTTTTCCAGAGCACTGTTAAATGAGGGGGGAGCTCTGTTTTAATTTGCTATGGGAAACCCAAAATTTTTTTTTAACCTAGACTATTTTTAATACATGGGGCCCCATGGGCCGTGTTCACACGGCTTTATCCCGACTTTTTTTGTGAGCCGTTTTTGACTCAAAAATCCGCCGTGAAAAAGGGGCGGGGGGGGGCCCGAAGGCAGGGGCGCCGCCCCCCGACCCCATTGACTTCCATTATCCACGGCGCGTATTGCCCTGGAAAAATGTGCTGTCACTTTCTCCCCCCCCGCGGCGGTTTTTGCCGGCGGGGAGGGGGCGACCGAATCCACTTTTTCTCAATGAGAGCAGTGGATTACTTTTAATAAACCCCGAGGGATTGGCGCAGTTTTGAAGCGAAACCCGGCGCGCATTTTGGCGCCAATCCGTCGGCAAATAACCCCCCTTTTTAAACGAGGCCAAAATTTTTCAGGTTTGGGTTTAAAGTTTTCATCGCCTTTTTCCAGCCCCCTTTAACCCCCTTAACCCCCAAGGCCCTTTGAAAAGTAGGGGAATCCCAAAAAGGGTTTTTTTTTAGTTTTAAACCCCCTTTGGGGCTTTTTCCAACAGTTGTAATTTTTTTATTTTTAAAATGCCCGCATTTGGGTGGGGCCCTTCCTCGTTTTATTCGGAAAACAATTTGTACTTTATGGGGGAAAATTTTTAATTCCCCTTTATAAAAAATTGGGCAGAATTTTTTAATTTTTTTTTTTTTTTTTTTTTTACTTTTTTTAAACACCTTTCACATTTCACACTTAAATAATTTTGTTTAATTAATGGCCCGTTCCCCAACGGCTTTTTTTCCAAACGTTTTTTAAAACCCGGATTTCCGATTTAAAAAATTTTCTGAAATCAGTTGAAAACAGTTCCCAAAAAAAGTGTCACTAATTTTGTGGCACGTATTTGTAACGGTTTTTCCCCGACGGATTCACCATCCCCAAAATCATTGTGGGGGTGGGTGAATCCCCCCGGAAAAAATTGACTTGTAAAATTTTTTTTCCCTCCGGGATTCCCGGGTCGTAAAATCCCTTGGGGGCCCAACCCGGAAGGGAAATTTTGGTGTGTGAACGACGACCCGTTTTTTTCTTTTTGAAATCAATAAAAAATTTAGGCTGTGAATTATTTGGACGGATTTGCCGAGGGATTGACGATCGTAAAACCGTCGGCAAAACCCGGGTCCGAAAAAGCCGTGTGAAAAAGGGCCCCTAATTTACAGGTTATTAGGTCGTGTGGAACCTAATTGTGTAGGTTTTTTTGTGTGAAAAAAAAAATTTTTTTTTTTTTTTTAATTTTTTTTTTTTTTTTTAAATTTGGGGACCAATAAGGGGGGTTTTTTTTTATTAAAAATTTTTTTTTTTTTTTTTTTTACACTTTTTGTTTTTTTTATTTTTAAATCCCCTGAAGGGAAATGTTTTACATTTTTTTTTTTACATTACAATTATTATATTTAATTTGCAATACATTCTAATCTGTTCGTCGAAAGGCAGTGATCAGACAGCACACAGGCTGGCCCGTACACGGGGTTCATCAAGACAGCTCTGGGGCATTTTAGGTCCCAGGGCTGACTGTTCAGCCGTTTCCCCACTCTGTCCCTTCTGAACACCCACAGAGCGGGGGAAACCCCTTTATTGCGCTGCGGTAACGCACGCCCAATCAAAGGTTTAAAGCCTGGGGTCGATGTAGAACAGCCCCGATCCCAGCGCGCTGCCCGCCCCAAACCCAAATTTTGCAGGACCCAAAAAACTGCGCAACCCCCCCCCCGCTGACCCAAAACGGTGCACCTCGTTAAGGGGGTTTAAAAACGCTTTTACTTTTTCCCACACTCCGGGTTATTTTATGGCAAAAAACTGAAAATTCCGGGAAAAGGACCACTCACTCAAGAAGAAATCCCAAACAAGCCCCTGGAATTCCCTAAAGGGATAAAAATTTTCTAGACCCCCTTTTAAAGGGGCTGTTCACCTACAGCTAGACTCATCCAATGCTATGGAGAAACCTGCAACACTGCACGCATAATAAGTGTAACACAATGCTTGAGGCAAAGGGAGCTGGGGTCCCCCGTGATTTTCTTCTTTTCATTTCACTGCGGTCCTGGGTTTTTTGGGGGCCCCAAAACGCTTTATATTTTTGCCCCCGTTTCGGTTCACCGTTCACATGAAGGGATCACAGGGCCACAACACATGGCAGGTGCAGCAATCACAGGCACGCAGTCTTGTGCATCCTATTCAAATCTTTGGGAAGCGGGAGCACATAGCCACAATACTAAAGGTGGGGTCTCACTACTTCTAAATGAACCCCCAAACCCCTTTTGTTTCCCAACAGATAGGTGGTCAGGGCCTCCCCCAGAAGAATTGGAGCTCCAAATTTAGCTGTAATCAGAGCTCCTATTCAAGTCTATGGGAGAGTCGGCGTATTGCTAGCATATGCCATCAATATCTGATAGGTGCGGGTCCCACTACTTTTTAAAAGACCCCAAAAAAACCCCTCCCTTTTAAATAGGGAGGGGTTTGGGACTCTCCCATGACATGAATGGGAGCTTTTGAATTCATCAAGCCCCATTAAATCTATGGGGGAGCGGTGTATCGTTAAACATAGGGCATAAAAATCTGATAGGTGGGGGGCCCAGCTATCTTTTAAACGGGGCCCGAAACCTTCCCCTTTTCCCAACAGATTTTGGCGGGATTTCCCCTAGAATGAATGGGAGCTCCGAAATTTTTGCTGAACCGAGTCCTATTAAGTCTATGGGAGAGTCTGTGTATCGCTAGCATATTCCAATATTATGTGATAGGTGGGGGTCCCAGCCATCTTCTAAGCGAGCCCCCAAACCTCTGTTCTAAATAGGGAGGTAGTTGGGACTCTCCCATAGACATAAATGATAGTTCCGAATTTAGCTGTAATCGGAGCTCCCCTTTAAGTTATGGGGGAGTCCTGACCACCTTTCTGTTCTGAACAGAGAGGTTTCGGGGCTTGTTTAGAAATTAGGTGAGGGCCCCAGAATTGGGACAGAACCTATCAGACAATGATGACCTATCCTAGAGATAGGTCATCAGTGTCTATAGTAAGAAAACCCCTTAAAAACCCCAGCGGTAGTGCTTTTTGGGTCCCCTCCGGGAACGATTCCTAGCAAAGTCATCACTTCTGTATGGAAAAACCCCTTTAACTGTGGGGGTTTTGCTTTCTGTCCCACCTGCCAGCGTAACCACCGGGAAATAGAGCACCTACAATTTGTATATTTTCTCCATTCCCCTTTTTCCGCGATCCTTCACCCAAAA